>JAVHLU010001674.1:0-26948 GCA_036785755.1 Colletotrichum ledebouriae
CTTTAATAATACTTTAATAACTATAAAACATAAAGTAATAACTATAAAAGTATTTCCTTTATGGAATAAATACTTTAAAATTCTATATAAATTCTAATAATAGCAATAACCTTATATATATATATATTTATAATCCTTAGCTTTATAGCTATAAATATATAGAAGTTACGCACGGACTATATAGTAATCCGTGCGCGATTTCTGCTTAATAAGCTACTGCTTTGTAGTTACGTTTTAGAATATCTTACCCCTTACTTCGTGAGGGTAGGATTTATAACTTAGAAGAATTAATAATATCATCAATAATAATATTATTAATACTATCAATTAATTCCAGGGAAAATACCTCCTTATGCTTAAATTTATCAGCTTTTATCACCATATTACTCAGCCTATTAATATCTATTATTCAGGCTGTTTTACCGCCCCTTTTGCTACCTATATACCTATTCTTATATAGAGTAATAAAGTTAGTATAGTTAGGGGTAGCTAAGGTTAAATATTCTTCTCTAGCCCTCTAGTTTACTAAGTAAGGGCTAGAGGGCTTATCTAGTAGTTACCTAGTACCTCCCTATATCTCCTAACTCCTACGGACTTCCCTACTTAGCCCGCTAAGCCCTTTTCCCTGCGATATTATCCTGGCTCGTGACAATCTAGCTATATCACCGGGTCGTTGGGCGCTTTTTGCGACTCTTAGCGCGAAAGGGTCTTGTTTGTGAGTGTTCCGAGTCGTTGAGATGATCATCTAGGTCTGACGTGACGTTGGAGGACAACCAGATGGCGTGCCAGGGATGGGTCCAGCATTGTGATTGACGGGCGCTGGAGATACACTAGGAAGGTGAGGAATGGCCTTGGCACTTGTTCCATTGACAAGGGTAGCGTCTGATAGTACTGATCGTCAGAAACAGGTGTTTCCGTGCGAGGCCGGAATAAACCGGCGGTACATGACCAAAATTACTAATCGCCCACGGGCTTTAGTTGTACGGCAGTATTTATCAGCGAGATCCGGCATCCTTCGTAAACCTGGCTCAAGAACCAGCTCTGATTGGTCGGTCCAAATACACCAAGCTTAAGTGCCGTAGGGTCAGGGTTCAAACCAATCGTCATCCCGCGCCGGTGATTCAGGCCGATTGCTTATCTAGCATGACCTTGTTTGAGATGGGACATGCATGATTCCTCCGTGGCAACACACGTACGCCTTATAAATCCATTTCGCTACCATGATGGCTGTGAGGCTACGTTCCATAAGTACAGATGGCGCGCATGGCTTGCATCGGTAGATACGTGAGGAACGTTTGCGGCATCGCGTAAGCGAAGTCTCGTTCGGCGCACATCGGCTCTCTGGGACGTTGGAGCCTCTCAGGCGCGACGGAGCGTCGTGAGAAAATGGTTTCTACTTGATTCCAAACACTTTATACAGCTCCCTTCCCATGAGCTTGATTCCAAAGTGGACGGATGCCCATCAGACCATCTCCAACCGGCGTGCCACCACTTGGGCCGCAGTCCTCTCGTGGCAAGGTAATGGACCATCGCTGTACGCGCATCCCGGCGAGAACGGTTGAGATAAGGTTTCTGTACCCGGTGCTCGAGCGATGAGTCACTTCTAACGACCTGCTCAGATTTCATATTGAAGTCGAACAACCATTCTGATTTCTGATTATTGGGTATTTCCTGATTTGGTAAACGGGTAAAGTGCTAGTCCCCGCAGCTACCAAGTCCGAAGTTGGAGGCGACGGAGGCCTAGCTCACGGAGGGTCATCTCGGACCACGACTAGCAAATCAAGTCCTCTCAAAAATAGCCATCAAGCTGAAGATCGACCGCTTACCATTTTTCTAATCATCGGAATCACGACGTGGAAGGATGTCGTGGTTCGGAGCCGTCGTCCAGACTCTCGGTCTCTTGCACGATGCCTGTGGTCCTCTTGACTTCCTCCACAAAAGACGTCAAGAGCTTCGCGATGCCCGTCTGGACGTCCATGTTCCTCTTCTCCGCCTGCTCGACAAGCCACCAAACACGCTCATCCTGCGCATCGAGAGACTTTCTGACGAGCGCGAGCAACGTCCGCTGCTCGATCCAGCTCTCAGGTCGGTCGCCTGACTCCGGATCGGGTGCCTCGCCCAGCATCTCAACGCACTTGTACGCGAGGTCCAAGTCACCCGAGAGAGTGTGCTCGAGTATCGTATCCGCGAAGATCTGGCGGTCACCCTTCAGCGCCAGCTCGGGATCTTCCGCTACCAGACTTCTCAGAGCCTTCGGGTCTTCGCACGCTTGAAGGAGATAACGTAGCGTGACGTGATTGGGGGGTGCTTCCGTGTAGTTGTGCGAGTTCTTGTAAACGTGCAACGCCTTCACATAACCCTGAGTCTCTACCGCGGCCTCCACAAGGACGTTGAGCGCCGCGATCGGGATCTGGTAGTTTTGCTTCAGTGCAGCTAGAGCTTCGAGGGCCGTATCCAGGCTATCTGGATGCTTCTTGATCCACTCGTATATCGATCGCGCACTGGCGTATGGCGCAATGGAGATGGCATTGAACATGATGCAGAGCACCCGCAACGCACCCTCTAGATCTCCAATGCCGCCGTAGCATTCTATCAGTGGCTCGTAGTGATGCGCTTGCAGCTTGCCGCCTCGTTGAGCGATCAGCCGGTTCGCGTTCGTGACGAGTTCGTAGTCGTGCTGCCTCGCGCCCGTGTTGATAATGTTGAGGAGAACGCCCTCCGACAGACTTTGCCTGTCCGCTTCTAGCATCCTCCCCCAGATGTACCTGGTGCCTTCGTAATGATAAGCCTGGCTGCATGCGTCCAAAAGCATGCACCACATGGACACGTGAGTTTCGGTATCCGAGGCGTGGACTTTGCTATGCGCCAATCTGACCGCTTCGTCCACGAAGCCTCGCTGCGCGAACATGAAGATGAAGATGTCGTAGACCCAGGGTTCGATGGGCATGCGGCTGTCGATCATAGCCTCTAACTTGTCGAGCGCGAGTTCGTACTGCTCGTCGCGGAGGAGCCCGAGGGCGACGTGGATCTCGCCTTCAGCAGTGACTTCGATCCATGACTGTTTCATGGCCAGAAGAACCTCGTTCCGCACCATGTAGTCGGGGTGGATTGCTAGAGCCTGCCGTCGACAGTCAGTATATGCAGTAACGACAAGCCCCATGTCCTGTCCATGACGTACCGCGAGCGCTGCGTGACATATCACCGGCGTTGGCGTCAGACCCAGCTGCTTCATTTCCGTGAACAGCTGTGCCAGCATCGCCGCCGAGCCCTGAACATCGGCCATGGCAACCACCAGGTGTTCGTACAGGGTCGGGGTCAGCTCAACATCACGCTTTGTAACAAGATGCGTGACTAAGATCGCGACCTTCTTGAAGCTATTCGGTCGGCCGCGCAGAACATCCAATGCTTCGTATATCGCAGACAAGGGGGCGGCTTGAAGAGTCCCGTGGCGGTCGGGCTTAGCTTCGGTCGAAGGCATTTTGGGTCGCCGAGGGGTCCCGGGAGCGTCGTCTACCGGTACGAGTCGCCTTCTTGCATCCTCGAGTTCTTCCCTCGTCGTCATCGCTTGAGACGCTGCTCCCCTGTACCTTCGGCACTGTGTTCGAGCTGCATGGTGACGGGCGGCCGGACTGGAAGGAAGTCGATGTCTAGTTGCGCTAGATGGTCCAGGAACCGCAGGCGAGCTCAATAGTCGCGCAGCTGCGCGCGTGTCAATCGAGGGGCATAAGCAGCGCCATAGGCCGTCAAATACTATTCGAGACCCCGACATGGAGGCTGGCAATTAGTGGTCACGTTATGCCCAGTGCTCTTGGAGCTGTCTGTAAAGCTTGCAGTTTTCGGAGCTTGTCACCGACAATACCCCGGTCAAATTCACGGAATCACGTGACAGAAGTCAGGATTGTTCACGGCGAACGATTGCAAAACAGCATTAGCCATTGCTGAGATACATCCAGGTAACGAGAAAAATCATAGTTTTCTCTTTCGTAGTTTTAGAGTATGTATGATGATGGTTCATTCGGCGTGCATGCGTTGCCAGGTCCTGGCGGCGGCCATCTATGTTGTCCTTGGAAGTTTCCAGCCCGGGACAAATAGCCGCATGCCCATATCCGCTCTGGCGCAAGACGCTGAATGAATTCCAGACTATAAAGACTGGCCTTCGCGTCGCTAATATTCTGGGCATGTGTGTGGCCCAGTACGACGTGGCTCACTCTTGCAATCTTTAGCGATTGATTTTGGTCCGGCTCATGATGATCCGCGACCCCTTCCCCGACCGCCTCTGTTTCCTCTACCGCGTCCTCTGTCTCCGCCGCGGCCGCCGTGGTCGCCTCTTTGTCCTCCTCCCCTGCCTCCACGGAAACCGCCTTGTTGGTTCTGCTGGTTCTCTTTGACCAAATCGATGATGTCGTCAGGTACTCGCAGGTATTTAATCTGAGCAAACGCGTCAGCATCGAAACATGCGCCGAGGCTTCGGAGGAGTTCTGGTTCCCTACGTTGTTTCCTTTGACGTAAACTTCGGGTATCTTCACAAACTTGTCGCCTTCCTGTAGCCACGTCAGTCGGCGGTTCGCTGATGTCGGTGAGACCGGGGTTGCTCGCGTACCGGACTCGTCTGCACGACCTCCTTCAACGTCAAATTCATCCAAGTGTCGCACAAGACCAAGTGGCCGTTCAGCGTTTCGCCGTTCTTCAGCTCGACGAGCATGGGATGCCCTTGGGCGGCGTTTAAGAGACCGAGGGGTAACTGCGACAAGAGCTGCGGTTAGCAGACGACCGGAAACGGCGTTGGTAAAAAGATGAGACTGTAATCGCCGAAAGGCGGCGTATCTCGGTGGGACTGCGCATCAACGTACCATCTTGCAATCTGGGCTCGCGAGCTTGCCTTGAGAGAGAAGAGCTGGACCTCTACGCGGGCGGTATACGAATATGCGACCATCAAGGACTGAGTGGGGCGTTCTCTCGGTGAGCAGGACACACTGGTGCAGCTGAGGTCAGGTGTGCAACAAGCGAATCGCCGCTCTCGGAAAACGTACCTTGATTGATTACCTCGACTTGTACTTGAACATGACGTAGCTGATTCGCAGTGCAACCGATGTCAAACCTTCTTCAGAATACGGGATGAGTGCAAGACTGTCATGAAGATTAAGACCTCCACAGATCGAAATTCAAAAGTCAAAGCAAAGATTACAACAAACGCGTTGCAAGGGCACTGGGAAAGCCCCAAGCGCCCTACCAGAGCATCACTTCCATCGCAAGATATATACAGCGACAACGCATCACACGTGCGCGCATCACAAACGTCAGATTCCATTTCGAAGAATTACGAGAAGAGGCAAAAATATGACCAACGCGGGGCTCGAACCCGCAGCCTTCAGATTGCTTCCCGCATAAGAGTGGGTAGAAGTCTGACGCGCTACCATTGCGCCAGCCGGCCAGGTTCGGAATCTCCAATTGTTGATTGGAGGCGTTGGATAGATACGAGACTTTGATTGCTAAGTAAGGCTGCAATTCTCTGGCTCCGCCCGATCCACCATACCATCTTGCTACCTATAAGGACAGCAAAGTCTGTCCCGACGCTCCGAAAGTGTATTCTGCTGTACCTGCGGGCCATGGAAAGCTAAGTCTGCAGCTCATTACCCCCATGTGGCTGGACATGGGTGGCAAAAAAGGCACCAGAAGCTAAGTCTGCAGTCTACAACAATGTCCGCGGTTTGGAGGCGAACTGAAAGACCTGGAACACCGAAGTCGATAAAATCATGATAGAATCAAGAAAAACATCTCCAAAAATAAGACCCAAGTCGGAGGGCGGAAAAAGGGGGCCGAGTCGAAGAAGCTTAGATCTAAAGACTCCGGTGGGGAGAACTTTCCAGCTGCCTTAAATCACAAACTTCCATCGCTTCTTCGTATGCTCGGAGCAGTGCTAGGAACTTGCCTTCGATGCAGCAATTGTCTGTCGTTAAGAGTCCACAAGCTTTAGACACTGTGAGGCCAGTTGCTGACACTAGGCCCTGCTTATGAAGTTTGCTCGAAAGGATGCGTGAAAGTCATTTCCTAATAACAGCCTCAAGGGATCATTATCGCTGATGTTTAAATTGATGTCGAACACACCTTGAGTACCTTGTATATAGTCCCCGCTTCCCGTATGAAACGAATCTTTACTATTTGGCTCGGGACGAAAAAGGAGACCAGAGGCCGCGAATGGCTCGGTTCTATACCGAGCTGAAGTATAGACGAATTTCCCCTGCTTAAAATCGCAAATTCCCATGCTGTCGTGCGGGAAGCCAGTGAACATTCGCGTTTAAGTCACAACGTCAGGTGGGCCGCTCTTTCAAAGATACCATGTTTCATTCCTTCTCAGTAGAATTCCCAAGTTCTCTTAGCATACATCGCCATAAGAAGTATTTGAATATCAAGACTCAAGTTTCCTCAAACATGCCATTAAACACAAACTCACAAACAACGAAGCTAAGCCATACGGGCAAATTTCGCGCCAAGAATCACCCGTCAAAAGACCTTCATCATCCCCGAATTTCCCAGAAGTCATTCATAGCAAGGCGTAGATGCCGCCCGTCTCCATGTTGCCAAGCAGCCATCCACGTCTGAGGTACGTAGGCGTCTGCCGGCGACCCACCTCTCTCCGCTACTTCTCCTCCAGCCCGCTCTTCGCCCCATTCATGGTCAGGGTTAGAGCTGAATAGTACAACACCACCAGCCGGTCGGTTAGCTCAGTTGGTTAGAGCGTGGTACTAATATGTCATCAGACATGTTCAGTAATGCCAAGGTCGAGAGTTCACACCTCTCACTGATCATACTTTCTTATCCATCTTGTCTTATGGACTACTTAGGTAGCACAGTTTCATTTTTGGGTGGAAGTGAGATGACGGCGAGAGCAGCCTCGTGATGACATTACCCAGGTACTTTGCTATCCATTTAGCATCGACACGTAATGGTCAAAAAACAAAAGACTTATTTTCCCTTTCATGATACATTAAAAAAAAACATAAAAAGTCCCCGATATTCCCAGAACGCCCGCTTCCCCAAGAGAAAGATGATTCGGTCACTCACGCCCTCGAGTCTCGGCGCGAGTCTCGCCGCAATAGACTTCCGACGTCATGGAGCTTCACGTTCTCCATCGGTTGCGCTCCGCGGTCCACCCGACCCCATCCGGCGCCCCAGGTGGGTATCTGCTCCGGCGGCAACAGCTCGTCTGTGGCCCCCATCGAACGTCCATAAGACGATGACACGCCGCTCTTCCGAAAGCTCATAGCGTATTCGTCCGTCCCGACAACACTGCTTCCGCCTGCACCACCGCTACCGCCGCCGCCGCCGCCTCCTCTATCCATCCGCCGCTTACGCCAGGACCGGGTCTGGCTTCTTTTCCTGCGCTCTTCCTCGGCCAGGAGATCGGGGGACGTCATTATTCCGATGCGGGCGGCTCTGACATTGTTGGAACGTGGGTAATGGAAGCCTGCTGGATGGCCACCGGCAAAAGGATTCCACCTGGAGGTACGTCGTGGATAGGTAGATATGCTGCCGTTGCGGCCTCGGTCGTATGACGTTGGTGTCTCGCCAGCTAGTTCTTCCAGCGTCATGCCCTTCGTTTCCGGGATGAGCAAGGTGGAGACCATGCCTAAGAACATGAACAGGGCGAAAAGTTCGAGGAGACGATCAAGCCAAGGCGAGCAGGCGTTGCCGTGGCAGTCGACGGGTGAGTCTTTGGAGAGAAGGTGGATGCTGATGATCTGCGCAAGGATGGCGCCGACCTTTCCCACCGCTGCAGAGATACCGTGGCCCGTGGAGCGGTATCGGGTCGGGAAGCACTCCCCTGGTACGATGAACGTAGTTGTATTCGGGCCTATGGGTTGCAGTCAGTAGGCTATTTGAGAGTATTGTTCCAGGCGTCCTTACCAAAGTTGAAGAAAAATTGCCCCGCAATGTAGAGTGTGAGGAAGATCGGATGAGATAGCTGATGGAGCATAAAGCCCAGAATACAGAACAGTACGGTCAGGACGAAGAAGCCTAGCATTTGCAAAGATTTGCGGCCCATCGTATCGATAGCCAAAACACTAGCCCAATAACCTAGGGCAGAATATATTAGAATAGGACAGGACAGTGGTCGTGGGAAGGAAGCTGACCAGGTATTGCTCCAGCAGAAGAAAGAATGATCATTCCGACAGCTTGATTGTGTAGTTCTTGGTAAAGATTTTCTCCGTCCGCATAGCCAATAGCTTGGAGAACGGAGGTGTTGTTGAGGCCAAGGCCGTAGAATGCCAAATCCTGCGTTCCAGTAAGCAGGCGTACCTCGCATTCATATCTGTAGACTTACAAGAAAGAACCATGATAGTGCAGTACCCATGAGAGTCTTGAAGTTCTTCCACTTTGTGAAGAACGCAAACGTGTCGCGCCACGACGCGCTTGGGGTGTTGTAGGCAGGCCCCGTCTCTTTCTTCATCTTGAATTGCAAGTCTGGGTCGACCTCGCCTTTCGACTTGCTAGACATGTATGCCTTGATGTCGGCGTCGGCTTTTTCGACGTCCTGCTCTACGTCGAAAGTGTAACGGGGTGTTTCCGGAATGGTGACTCTCCAGTATAAAGCCAGACATGCTGGCAAGGCTCCAACTCCGACAATGATGCGCCACGAACGATCTGCCGCAAGTTGGCATCGGGCGTGACATGTCGATACGGTAGTAACGTCGAGATAAGACTCCTTAAAAGCCTCGGCGGTGATGAGGGCAACGACGGAGGCACCCAGTTGCCCCAAACCCTGCATACTAAATACTGCTGCTATCATAGCTCCTCTCCAGCGGGTCGGTGCAAATCTGGAGTTGATTAGTTTCCAAACCATAGGTGCAGGTTAATAGCGACGTACTCCGATGTAATTACGGAGCTGAGAGGATAGTCACCACCAATACCCACGCCCTGGTTATAGTCAGCAGACATGATGACGTGTCGATCGATGTTCCTTACCATGACAACCCTCCAGAAGATCATCAGCCCTGTAAAACTCATCGACTGGCTTGGCGACACGAGCGAGGCGCTCAGGGTCGCCAAGATGATAATTGCGAGTTCCACGCCGTACATTCTCCGTCTACCAAACACATCGGCGAGCCAGCCAAACACGAGTTGACCGATGATGATTCCAGCGCTGGTCGAAGCCTTCAGGGCTGAATTCACGGAGGCCGGCAACTCTCCGTTATTGCCGCCATAGCCATGCTGGATTTGATCGGAACTTCCTTGCCAAAACACAACGCCGAGTAGGGTGATGATCATGTTGATTGCAAATATGTCGTAAGAGTCGAGGAAGAATCCAACGCCGGCTACCAAAACCGCTCTGATATCTGTGGGTCGAGAAGTTAGTGTCGTCTCTGAGATGACTATCTACACTTGGACGCGGTGACGAACGGTATAAGCCAAATGGAACCTTGTCAATCTCGCTCAGCGCGAGCCGTCTCCGTAACGCCGGATCTGATATATGAGAGTAATCGTTATAGAAGTTGTGAAAAGCGTTGTTGCCTCCGTTGGTTCGCCGATGTCCCCCGCGGTCGGAGGGGGTCATCGGCGGGGGTAACATGTGATCCATCGTCGATGGTCTAGCAGTCGAATGCGCGAGCGGATTCGGCGAGAATTCACGACCGGCAGCGTTGCCCGATCTATGTCGCGCTAGTTCGCGCGGCAGCCATGGTAGAAATCCAAAGTATGTCGGTGTAACCAAGCCTTCCCTCCTCTCTTACTACCTCCTCCCCAATCCAAGTCGAGGTAGTAGTCGTAAGAAGCGATAAGAAGCGTGCTGGTCGATGGCATTCGCCGTAAGACACAGACCGTTTGTCAGGATGGAGAGGCCAGGCGCTGCGGCTGAGAACTCTAGGCGTTGGAGAATAGGGTCAAAGTTTGGGCGGCGGCTTAGGCGCAGATGGGCGGGATGAAGGGGTGTGGGAGAGTTTAAAGGGAATGTGCCGCAAGACCAAGGCCGCAGAGGCGCATGCCAGCTGCGTCCCGCTCGATCCGTTCTGCAGGACCTATGCAACGGTACCCTCAATGGGGCGGGCGAGGGGCTGAACGTGGACAACAAACAGGGGGACGGCAAAGCAGCATGGTTGCAAGGGAATGCCTGGACCAGGGGTAAGGGGCGAGCACCGCGAAGTGACCGATTGGATGGGTTGAATGTGACGGGGAACGTTATGCACGTGTGCGTGTTGGCTCTGTGTTCAGCAGCAGCGATGAGCAGGCCGCGCCAGGTGGGTTTGTAGACTGTGAGGCATGTTGGCCCCCCAGGCCAGACGAGCGTGGGAAATTCCAGTCTTGGATCGACTGTTTCTGTCCAGTTGCAGGTGGTGGGTGGTTCGAGGCAACATGTTCATTCAAAGCCCGTTGTTTTGGAGGCCCGCACAGTCCAGGAACGACGAGCCTCAAAGTAAAAAAAAAAAAAAGGACGAGTGCGTCGGAAATCAGAAAGTCTGTGATCGTTTTGGGAAGGTAAAAGTCCGATCCCGAAGGGACAAATGTCTGAAACTTCCATTGCTGTGCTAGGGTCCATTGCTGCGCTGAGGAAAGAAACATCGAATGATGCCGCGAATAGACTTTTTCTCTCTCTCTGTCGGTGGGGGCTGAAGAGATGAACAAGAAATCGGAAATCGGAAACCAGTGACCACCTCCACAGAGGTAACGGCCGTTGATATCGCTAGTGGGACGGGGAGAGAAAACGGCTGTAATGGCGCAACATGTGCGATTGTTTGTGTCGGACCAAGTGCCGTCAAGATGCCCTCGCCCTTTGGATGTCGCATTCGACAGGGCGTGCGAAGTTATGTCGGCAATACATTTCCAATTCTTGTTCTCTTCGTGATCGGACAGGTGCAATAGCCAACATAACAACTGGTCATTTGAGACGATGGGGTTGGGTGTACGTAGACAAGGCAGAAAAGAACTGGATGGGAACCTCCCTCCTGCCTTCTTACTATTACTCCTGCGTAATTCTTATTTAGTTCTTGCATCCGGATGCTAGTAGAAAAGGCAATTGCGAAGTAGCTACTGCCGGAGGCAAGAGGGAAGGGCGCATTGATGCCAACTTGATATACGGGAGGGCAGGTGCAACACTCTTTTGCGGTCCACTTCTTGCTTCACCGAACATCGAGCAGCAAATTTTTTTTTTTTTCACCATGCCGTGCCATTAGTGATGCAGGTTGCTTCTTGGAGCCCTTCGCATGCGGTGGTTCCTCTCCACTGCAAGTCACACCCAGAAGAGCGGGGGTTGTCCTTCTAGAAGGGCGCGGGAAAGCCAGCCACACGGAACCTTCTTGACGCAGACCAGCAGCAGATCTGTCCCGATTGGGCGCGTGTCACTCCAAAAAGCCATTTTACGCTGCTTTGTGTGATAGGTAAGTTCAAACCCCGGTTGATGGTCGTGGTAGTAATGGTGGCTTCAAGTTGGGTAAAACACGTTGAAAACGTACATGTTGCTTTTCGTCCAAAGACTCGGTTGCCGTACGCCCCGTGATGACAGAACCAAACTGAACCCCCACAGCCTCCAGATCTGCCAGTGCGTCACTCGCTTGGCTAGCGAGGGGCGGCCATACCACACACAAGGTCTCCCCGAGCCAATGGCAGGGATATCCTCCCACACGTGGGCCCTCGAAACCCGGCTTCTCCAGCGACTGAAGGTGGGGCCGTAATTCTCCACTCTCACCACCAAGTGTCGATTGTGGTTGTGCCCGAAGGCTGACGAGGCGTCTCCAATCACCGGGTAAGAGCAATAGCAGGCAGGACGTCGAGTCGTGCCTATCGCCGACTGACGTAAAATGCCCTAATGCTACATATCTCCGTCCGCCCATCGAGCGGACGAAGGCAACCGCGTCGTTTTTGCTTACCGTTAACTTTTGTTTCGCCGCTTGTGTCGCCTTCTGGCCTCACTAATCTGGCGTCTCTGAAGACATCGCTGCACTGAGCAGTAGCTTTCCACCTTATATTTGTACAGGTCTCGTTGTCCAACCCGGCTGCGTCTACCATGAGTCCAGGAATCACCCGAGAGAGACAACAGCAAAGTTGGTGTCTGTGCCACATCGTTCATCCGGACGGTGCCAGCTTTATCGCGGCTGTGTCTGTCTCCAGGTGCTGCTTTCTCAACAAGCTTCGCATCCAAACTTGATATCAAGCTGGGTTCGCGTTCAACATGGGCCGGCGGGAATCTGAATCTCCGGGCTTCGAATCTAACCTTGAGACTCTTCTTCTGGTGCCTTTTGCCACCCCGCCAAGTTCAGCCACAAGGGAGACTCTTCTTTTGTGCCTCTAACGAGCAGGAGATTATCCGCGGGCACCCGTCCCGCCTTTCTTGAGGCTCCGTACCGACATGTCCCAATCGATTCAAGTCCAGACTTACCATGCATAAACCGGATTCCATTTTTATTGCACCCGTCTATTTCCTTGATCGCTACTTGTTGAAAGAAACCAATACTGTTGAAACAAAACAAATTTCTAGGAACTCCACTTGGCAGAGCCGTCAAGACGCCTCTACCACGCGGTAATGTCGTCCACCTCCGCCTCTCCGAACGTGCTGCTCTTAGTCAGCTGCCCAACACCAACTTCTTCGACCTCCTCGCCCTTCTTGCTCATGATATCGGGTAGAGTCTCCTTCAAGAAGCCCAACACATAGTGGTTCACCTGTTCGAACTGCAGCAGGAACGCATCGTGCCCCTCGGGGCTGTCGATACGCTCGAGTCTGGCATCCTTGACATGCTGGGCAATCTCTTCTTGCTCAGCGAAGGTGAAGAGGCCATCGCTTTCGATACCGAGAACCAACGTAGGCTGCTCGATCAAGGCCAGGGCCTCGCCAATGGTCGGAGCGCGATCGCGGGAGACGTCATGCGTGTCCAGCTTCCTCGTCATGGCAATGTAACAGTTGCTGTCGAAGCGCTTGACGAATTTTTGTCCCTGGTAGCGCAGGTAGGACTGTGCGGAGAAGTAGGTGGAGGTCGGGAGCTTGTCACCTCCCGTCAGGCTCTCTGTCTGCGGCCCGTGGAACTGAGGGTCCGGAGACTCGGCGAGCGCATCAGCCGTGGCGCCGTTGACAGGCGTCTCGACCGTGCCGCCTTGGCTGTTCTGCCGGGAAATCGTGACCCGCTTCACATTGTGACCGTCGTTGTGAATGTGGAAGTGAGCCTCGGACGGGGTGCTGGGCCTGGGCTTCTCGCGGATGGTCTGCCGCCTTGAGGGGTCCGGAATATTGCGTCCGAATCGAGACTCAAAGGAGTTGCGGCTCCGATAGGTGAGGAGAGCAGACATGCGGGCAGCCCCGAGTCCGGTGGACGGCGGGTCATCGAATGAGTAGTAACCGTCGTCATATTTCGGATCAGCGTAGATGCTCTGGCGTTGCGCCTCGCCCCAGCTGATACCCCACGCGCTGTGTCTGCTCGATGTCGCGATAGGGACGATGCAGCGAATGTAGTCTTTGCCGAAGTATGCCCACTCCAGAACGAACATGCCGCCCAGAGAACCACCAATAACTGCTGCAATTTGCTTCACCCCGAGCTCATCTAACAGCAACTTGTGAAGGCTGGGAACTTCGCGTCAGCACTTTTCCTTCCTTCTGAATATATCCACTCACTGTACATCATCGCGAATCGTCGTCAATGGGAACTCGGGCCCGTATCTGCCCTTGGACGGGTCGCCGTCTTTGGCTGTGACTGGGCTTGCAGTCCCGTAAGGACTCCCAAGACTGTTCATACACACGATGAAGAACCTTGAGGTGTCAAAGGCCCTTCCAGGTCCTCCTAGAAGAGGACCCCACCAATCGCTGACGTCTGCACTGCCGGTCAAGGCGTGGCAGATCACCATGGCGTTGTCACCATTTGGTGAGAGCTTCCCCCGCGTGCTGTACGCAACGGGTACATTTTGGAGAGTGACGCCGGACTCGAGAGTAAATGAGGGGATGATGGCAAACTGTTGGTCGGGAATCAAGGCAGAGAACGGGTTCTCAGGCTGCGTCTGGGTTCTTTCTTACAGGTATTCAGTCACTGGTCTTTTCTTATGCGAAACATATACAGGTGTTCATAGGTGCATGAGCAGCTGGAGGCGAGGAGCGAAGATATTGTGAACCACTTGGCCCATGGGTCATCGTGGACTTTAGGCAGGTAGACGTGATTGAGGGGTGTTCACACGCTGGGGTTGAGGTTATGCTGACCATATCTCGGCTGAGAGCCGTTCTGTGAATTTTGTGTGGTCATCCCGATTTCGGAATCGACGAGGGGCAGCGGTAGCGGTCGTGATTCAGAGGTAACGCTATTGAATTGATGATGTGAAAGAGGCAGTGGATTGCTGCAGTCAAGACCAAGGTTGCTGAGAGTCGGGACCCGTTCGCGATGATATATGCGAGCTATATGAAGAATCGGGGGTTTGGTGGTGCTGAGAATGACTCTTCACTGGTTCATATTTCACTGAGAGAAGCCAAAAACACGCCCCGAGAATGGCGTAATTGGTCCGGGGTAGCTCCATCGGTCCATGTTTTTTTCCCCCCCCCCTCCGACGAATCATTGGACCTGCGGGGTTGATGAGTCAGCTATCAGCCAGGCCGTCGGAGCCAGAGACTGAGATTTCTAGCCGCAAAGTCTAGGTGACCGGTCCACTCAGAGGAAGCCAGGCAGATTTGCAAGTAACCAGTACATGACGCCAACCGGTATAGAATTCGTGCTCCACCCACCCTGAGCCTCAGAGCCGGCAGCCTTGCCCATCAGTGAGGCTGCTACCCGTTTGCAGTGAGCAAGTGGGTCTTAAGCTCTCTGCTCTTGTCGGATTGCTGCAACTGCGTGTTCACGCGAGAAATCGTCCATCGTCACCTTTTCTGTCGCCAACGTCACCCATACCCTACTGGCACATTCCCATTCCTTACGCAACTTCGCTTCGCCGAACCGCATATTTCCATCCTTTGGAAACGATTGTGCCTATTCTTAATTTCCTTTGTGCACGTTGTTCTCTTCCATAAGCTACACGCGACGAGCTCCATCCTTCACCTGGTACTCTTCCTTACCAGCGATCGCACTTCAAGGATCAACTCATGCTGACCGCAAGCTTCGACAGGAGACAAACAAAAGAATCAGACGCGTCACCGATGATACCTTAAACGCTCCGAGACCGAGAGCACGATGCCGCCGAAGCGCAAGGCTCGCGGTGGCCCTGCAAACGAGGGAAGCAGGCCCTCTCCTCATCGGCCTGGAGACACCGTCATGGGTCAACGCGAAAGAGACTTTCCTGAAGGCGGTGGGAGAGGCGGTCGTAGTGGTAGGAACACGCGAAGAAATGATCGCCGAGATTCAGCACAGGGTCAGCAACAGTCCCAACAGCAGCAGGCGACGAGCTCTGCTAGCGCCTCCCGCGTCACCTCCCCGACAGTCGCCCGCCCGCCTTCCGCAGCGTCGCAGTCGCAACCACCCCCTCCGATCGCAACAGATCAAACTGCTATCTCGGCATCATATCCGCCGTCCCCGGTACCGACGAGCTACTGCTACGAACACATCAAAGACGACGTGATCACCTCCTGGGCGACAGGTGGCCGACAACAACTGATCGACCACGCGAAGCAGTCACAAAGCGATGTTGATATCGAAGAACTGACCGGCATCTTCCAAGAGTTCATCCATGCGGTCTTGGACGGCCGACTTTCGCCGTCCGACGCTGGCGCGTGCATGAAAGAGATACTTGGCCCAGAATCGCAAGAAATGATTAAGGAGTCATTTTCGTTCGAGCCTCATACTCTCTTCCTCGACACGCTGTCCATAATCTTCGACAACGATCGGGGCCTTTTCAAGCCGCAGCTCCGTGATTTCATCCAGAGCACAGGCATAGCCCCGGCGCTTTTGCGACAGATCCTCGATGCGCAGCTTCTACAGGACCTTGGCCTCATCCGCACCACGTTTGTCAAGCTCGGAATCCGGCATGCCACCAACCTTCTTTACAGACAAGCAAACTACAATCTATTGCGGGAGGAAACAGAGGGCTACTCCAAGCTCATGACGGAGCTGTTCACAACAAGCAGCTCTGAACCCCCTACCGCCGAAGCAGCCCATGCAGCGTTCGAACGCCTCAAAGGACTGATCGGAACCTTCGATCTCGATGTTGGGCGTGTTCTTGATGTTACACTCGATGTCTTCGCAGCTGTGCTTATCAAACAGTTCCGCTTCTTCATCAAGCTGCTCCGCGTCAGCTCCTGGTGGCCCCGAAATCAGCATCCTGTGTCATCGATTTACGCAGGCGGCCTTCCGAACTGGGCTCTGCCCGAATCGTCACACTGGATGTCCAATGGCGAATCCGAGATCGAAGCCGCCGAGTTGAGACGCCAGCGAGATGTTGAGTTTTGGGAGAAAGCTCGCAGTATTCACCTGGATGCCTTTTTCCAGCTTGGCGGCAGAGCAGTCACCGATGAGAACCTCAAGTTATTGGAAGCATCGGAGTCTACTACCGAAGCCGAACTCAACGCTGCATCAGCGTGGATGAAAGCAACGAAAACGCTTCCCCCTCAAGGCAACCGCACTGCCGCCCAACTTCTTGGCTTCAAGCTGCGCTTCTACTCGTCCGATGCCCGAGATGCTGACGACGTGCTACCGGCTAACTTGCTCTATCTTGTTGCGCTTCTCATCAAGGTCGGTTTCATGTCTCTTGTCGACATTTATCCACATTTGTGGCCTCTTGATGAAGATATGGAGACGATGAGAGAGAAGCGCATGAAGGAGTTGGAGGAGAAGGAGAGACAAAGTCGACCTGGCGCCGCACAGAATGCGCTGCTCATGGCAGGCGCTCTACCGGACGATACAGCCCCTCTGCCAAATACCCGTGCGCGCGACGCCGCAGGCAAGGTCGATGTCGACTCCAAAACGGATGCTGGCACGGATGAGAAGGAGAAGCTGCCAGAGCCCATGGAGCAGAAGGCCGCTTTGCTTATATGCTTACTGACCATTGGCGCAATCCCGGAGTCTCTCTTCATCCTTGGCCGCTTTCCTTGGCTCCCGGAGGCCTTCCCCGAAATCCTCGACCGGATCCATAGAATTCTCAACCACAGCATCGAGAAGGTTTACCAGGGAAGCCGACCTACACCCATCTGCTCCACCGAATGCACTTCGAAGCCCATCGCCGACATCGACCAGACCGGCGTGCCCAAAGGCACCATCAAGCTCGCCAGCACACCTATTAAGAAGTCCATGCGATGGCCCTTCCCCGACGGATTCGACGCACGAGACCAACACTATCGGTTTTATTGGGACGAGTGGGCCGACAACGTCCCCGTTTGCCAGACTGTTGAAGATGTTTTCACTCTCTGCGACACTTTCTTGAATATATCTGGTGTAAACATTGGCAAAGATCCTGCCTTGCTGGCAAAGTTCATCAGTATCGGGGCCAAAAGTTTGGGAGAAGACAAGTCAAAGCAGAACCTCGACCGGTGGCAAGAACTGCTCCGGCGCGTTTTGGTCCCTGCTCTCAGCATGACAACGGCTAATGCGGCTGTCGTCAACTCCGTTTGGGGCCTTCTCAAACTTTACCCCGTCACAACTCGGTACTCGATCTATGCAGAGTGGTTCGAAGGACAAATCTCGAGGCTATCGGCTATGAAGGCAGCATTTGCCAGAACCCGTATCGAGACCCGAGGTGTGATGAAGCGCATCTCGCTGACCAATCTCAGCGAGATGGCCAAGTCTCTGGCCAAGACCAGCTACTCTTCGCCAGGCATCGTATTTAAGGAAGCCCTCAGCCAGATCGAGTCTTATGCCAATCTCATCGAGGCTTTTGTTGAATGCGCCAAGTATTTCACCGACTTAGCATACGACGTGTTGGTGTGGTCGTTGATGAGTTCACTTGGTGGCAAACAGCGAAGCCGCACGCAGGAGTCATCCATCCTTTTGACCAGTAAATGGCTGCAAGCTCTGTCCAAGTTTGCAGGCAAGGTCTTCAAACGATACTCTATTCTCGACCCCACTCCCATTCTTCAATACGTCAACAACCAACTCTTCCAAGGGAACTCGACCGATCTCATTATTCTGAAGGAGCTTGTGTCTTCTATGGGAGGCGTCGTTCAAGTTCTCGATTTCACTGACGAACAGATCCTGGCAATGTCAGGAGGAGAAGTCTTGCGTCGACAAACCCTACTTAGCCTCCAGGACAAGCGCTTCGAATCAGGACGCAGCGCTAAGCGCCTGATGCAATCATTGACCGAGTCAAGGCTTGCTGGACGTATCCTCATCAACGTTGCGCAATATCGACAGGCTGCGATCTACAAACTCCCTGACGACGAAGCCCATATCAAGTACATCGGCTCCGTTATCGACGACAGTCATCAGATTCTGGTCCAGTACCTCGACCTCTTGAGGACCAACTTGGAGCCCCAAGAGTTCGAAAAGCTAGTTCCTCCTATCGCGCGCCTCATGGACGACTTCGGTCTTGATGCCAGTCTTGCGTTCCTCATCGGTAGAGAAGGCGTTTCCCACAACATGTTCGCAAAGAAGGGAGATGCAGTAACAACCGCGATCGATACGGACGGGGATGTTTCCATGGAGCAGAGCGAGCCTAATGATGCCACCGCGAGTACCGGCGAGGCCGGTGAGACAGAGAAGAAGACCCTGTCGCCGCAAGAAATTCGAGAAAAGGCGAAGAAGGATGCCATGCGCCAGATCAATGAGGCTTTGGAGCCTATTGTCGCCTCAATACAGTCCATCACGCCTTCTTCGTTCTGGGAAAAGCTCAGTCCGGAGTTTTACGTTCTCTTCTGGGCGCTGCAGCTTGGTGACATTGAAGTGCCAGCGGCAAGCTACAACATGGCACACAAGCGCATTGCCAACTTGCAGAAGGACCTTAACAGAGACCGTTCAGATATGAGCCGAAGTGGTGTCACCAAGAAAGAGGCCAAGAAGGCTGAGCTTCAGAAGATTGGCAACGAGCTGCCCAAGGAGGCGGACCTGCAGATGAAGAGAGCGAGGGTCGTTCGAGATTATATGTCAGATCGGATGAGCACGTGGTTCACAGGATCAGTCACCAAGTTGAACGGCATCTCAGATGCAATCCTCGAAGAGTGTGTACTTCCTCGGCTGGTACTCTCCGCTAGTGACGCCGAGTACTGTTACGCCCTCATGAGAAAGATCCACGGTTTCGGCGCCCCCAACTTCCGGCTGAAGGCGGTCTACGATAGGATTTTCAACGTCAATCGACTCCGGTCGATGGTTTTCACATGCACGGTTCGCGAAGCCGAGCATCTGGGAAGGTTCCTTAACTGTATCCTCAAAGATCTCGCGAAATGGCACCGGGACACCAATGCCTTTGAGAGAGAAGCCGTTGGCAAGCGCAGCAGTCTTGTCGGGTTCGCATCCGATTTTGACGAAAACGGACAGCCAACCGCATATTATGACCACGCGCAGTTCCGAGATATTCTATATGGATGGCACAGCAAACTCAATCTGGCACTCAAGTCCTGTCTTGGTGGCATGGAGTGGATGCACATCCGCAATGCCATGACTGTTCTTAAGGCTGTACTTGAGTTCTTCCCAGCGGTCACCTTCATGGGTAACCAGTTCATCGAGCAGCTCAAGACCATCACTGAGCGTGAGGCGGCCTCAAAGACTGCAGCTGCAGGAGAAGAAGGTCACCGTGTGGACCTTTCAGTCGCTGCTCAAGGTGCGCTGTCTGAGCTGCAGAGAAGGAAGGCGAAATGGGTGTTGCCGGCGGGCTTCCGCCCCAATATGGTAGGTAGAACGGAACCAGGCAACAATATTTTCAGGCTAACATCACCGCAGAACGGACAGGCGCAAGGAAAGCTCAAAGATGGTGAACCCAGCGCCCCAGGTCTGCGTGCAACTGCAGCGGAGTTCAAGCCTGGATCAGCGAAAAGTGCGGCAGAACAGGAGGATGGCGAAGTCAAGGACGGCAAGGACAACGAGTCTAAACCATCAGCTCCTACGGCACCTGCGACACTTAGTCAAAAGGATCCCAACCTACCACCAAAGCCGTCTGGGGCTCAAAGAGAGCCAGGCAAGCCAGGCGCCACCCCTGCAGTCAATTCTGCTGCGTCTAGCAAACCATCGACACCGAAGCCGGCAGCCAACACCCAGTCAGCTAACAGTTCTAACCAGAGAGAGGCCCAGAAGGCGATGCCCACAAGTGTTCCCTCTGGTCTGCCGAAGAGACCGGATGTGCCCATTCCCGGGCACTATCGCAACCATTTCACTCCCGACAACTTACCGGAACGTCGCGATCAAAGGGATTCGCGTGAGCCACGCGGCCCCAGAGATGCACGAGAAGCTCGCGACCCCAGAGACCACAGAGATCAGCGAGACCCGAGAGATTCTAGAATCGCCGAGCCTGCTCGTCCTGAGCGTGGAGGACGCGAATTTGCCAACCAAGATCGTCGTGGCCCAGATGCCCCGTCAAGAGATTCGGGTCGCTTGTCCGAAAAGGACTGGTCTACAAGACAGGAGCCTCAACGTCACGATCATGCGGCTCATGATCGTGAGAACCGTCCTCCAAGGGACAGACAAGCTTCAAAAAACGGGCGCGCGTCGGAAGCTGGTCGTCTCTCGAGAGAAACGGCTACCTCGACGCCACCACCTCAAGCGCCACAGCAACCAGAGGGGCCGCCCATCAACTCTGCGAGACTCGCGCTCATCCAGGGTGACCAACCAGAAAGACCCAGCGGCTCAGAAAGACCCTCAAGATCCTCTGAAACGGACCGACGAAGCGGCAGAGGACAGCGAGGAGGTGAGCCGGATCGTGCAGACATGATCAACCCGGAGCGTGCTGCCCTCATCGGGGATGTAGCTCGGCCGGAACCTCCAGCTCGTCCAGCACGTGACGAGCCCAGGGATCGGGTTACGCCTCGAGGACACTCGCCCAGGAGAAGCGGACGTTTCAACCCAGATACGCCCGATGCTGGAAGAGATGACCGTCACGGACGGTCCCATCATTCTGACTATCGATCTTCAGCAAGGGAGACGCACGTCGAATCTCCTGCTGCAACTCCACGCAATGATCGTGCTGGCGACCGAGATGGAGATCGTTTCGGCCCTGACAAAGGAAGAGAGGCGTTTTTCGGCCCTGGCAGGGGTACAGAAGTCGACCACAGCCGTCAAGATCACAATTATGGTCGCCTGAACCCCATTCAGTCCGTGGTTGTGAACGATCCTCCTTCAGGACCGCGCGGCCGTGGAAGGGCTTCTGCTAGAGGCGGCGCCATGAACCCACCGAACCCGCGATCTGACGGAAGATTCCAACCGCCTGACAGCCCGGCCACGCCAGATGAGAGACACCCGCCAACTGGACCGGCATCGGGCAGAGGGCGTAGAAATCAGAATGCCCCGAACCAGTCCGTTAACTCGCCAACGACAGCAACCCCCACGACTACTGCACATCCTGACCGTACCAGGTCTATGAATCAAGGTCCAGCTGCCTCATCTTCGCAGCCTTCTGGAGGCTCGGCGGCTGCGGGAGTTCACCCTGATCGATTAGCCCAAATAGCGCCTCCGCCTCCACCTCCTCCGGGACAACCTGCAAACCACAGTTATCCCCGCCAACCGTTGCCTCCCATCAATACCCCTGAACGAAGCTTTGGAAACTCCGGCAGGAACAGCCAGACTCCCACCGGCAACTTCCCTGGACCTACAGATGGCGCCCCTTCTGGACCAGCTTCAGGTGACAGACGTGGCGGTAGCCGTAGGCAGCTTGCAGGCATCAACAGCACGTTGCAACAAGCGCAAGCTAACATGCCGGAAAGTAACCGAGGCACCAACATCCGGGGGCGCGGAGCGGCTCGTGGTAGTATCGCCGGCTCTGACGCTCAAGTTTTGACAGGCGCATCCCCTATATCTACTCCAACCCAAGAACGTCCTGACCCAATGCGACAAGACCGCAGTCAGCCCAATGGAGAGGATCATTCAAGAAACGAGCACGAACGCAGCCGTAGGGAGCATCGCTCAGAGCGCGGCCGACAATCTAGACGAAGCAGTCGCGAGCGAGAACGTAGTGCGGGACGCGATAGGGAACCGAAGGAACCGCGCGAGTATAGAGACCGGAGGTCTGGCGCACAAGACCATTCGAGCAATCGTGAGGAGCGTGAGCCGAGACGGTCGGGGCGTGAGCTCTCTGGCAGCACCAGAGATGCTCATTCCAACAATGCACACGGCAGCAGTCGCGAGAGCATAGGAGGTGGCGGTGGACGCGAGCCACGTCACCGTGGTGAGCGTGGTGATGGGGTTCGTGGTGAAACCGGTTCGGGAGGAAGAAACGAGGAGTGGGGTGGGAACACGCGAGTTGCGCCTAGAGGACAACGCGAGGGTGGATTGAGGCAGAACGACGATCGACGCGAACCACGAGAGGAGCGAGGTCGGAAGCGTAGGAGCGAAGACGCCGCCGGTCTGAACGATCGCGAGAAGAGGCAGAGACGTTAGTACGGTCTTCGCTACTGAACTTTTGCGACAAGACGAATCCGACTAGGCCGTGGAGGCCGTGGATGATAATCGACTAGAGAGAGAAAGGTGTGTTTTGCGAAAGATCAGAGAAGAAGTCAGTTGGGTCGATACGACGACACGCGGCACAAAATGGGCAAAAAGGACCACACAAATCCGCGACGAACACTCATTACACTGCTATTATTATTTTACTTTGCACATTTTTTGGACGACTGGTCAAGGGGATTGAGATCGAATTCAAATTTCAGATACAAAGACAAATCCACTCCATGTCAAAACACAGGTTCTCGTCCCTCGGACCAGTATAGGAAAACGCCTGGAAAGAAGGGACAAGCCACATCAGTACCCTGTCTGCCTGGCGTTGTCACCCGTACGAATTCCGACTATGCGGCTTTTTAAGAAAAACATGCATCATCGCCCACGCATACATAATGACCCATGCTTTTAATTCAGTCGGCAATTACTCTTCTATGATACCCAACCACTACTCTTTCTTTCAGCAACGACACCTCTCTCCATTGCATGGGAGACAGAAGTCGGTCAGCCACTAGTAACAATTGGCCTGGATTCGCGACCACTGTAAAACAAACCGGATTAGAGAGAACGCTTAAACTTACACCATGACCGTCATCGGGTTAAAGGGAAGTCCAGGCGGAGAAGTTCTTTTATGATGTAGATGTAAGGGGATGGAGTGGGAAAGGGGCTGCACCGGTTCAAGGGCGTTATTGGTAGACATAAAAAAAGGCCTGCGGCGGTTTTAGTCATGGGGGACTTCCTCGCCATAGAATGAGTTGTACAACCAAGCTTCGCATTCAACCGCGTCCTGGACTCTGTCTAGTACTCTATCCTCTCTCCTGGGAAGCATACGAATCCCATCGCCCACCATACACCAGTGCTTTATTTGACATCATCTTTCTGCATCGTCAAGACCTTGGAGAGCAATGGGATACCGCATTAGATATTGGGGCTGGCGATCGCACTGTGACCAAAGTCCTGCTTCAAAACTCAAACCACGCTGTCTGCAGTGACGCTGCCGCTGGTTAGATATCGCAGGCCGAGCAAAGATTCTCTCGAGAGGGAACCGCCGGGCTTGCGAGCTTTCTGCAGCGCGAGTTCGGCGAGTTCAACCCTGAAATCGATTTTCCCCCAGTGCAGTCTCCGCAGACATGGTCACTGCCGGGACGTGTGTTCATTTCAGCCTGGTCCTGTCCGAGGGAAACCCTGGCGGCTTTCACGTATGGCTCATTGCCGATACTTCCATCCGATGACCCGGCGAAACCGCACATCGCTGCTGCGACCGAGGAGAAGAGTCTACGCTGGTTCCATGAGCAACTCAGAGCACTCGATCAAATTGACGCTACGGGTCGCCGCATACTCACACTTATATCTCGCTCGCACATCAGCAACACCACTCCCCAGGTCATTAGCCCGTTACTCCATGAAGTCGGTATAGAGGTTTCTATTGGGTCTATTCGGTCAGCGACTTCTATTGCTACTATACTTAGTCCCAAAGCTCCCAGCCCAGCTCCAAAGCAAGCTCATCCCAGAGCTCTTTATAGTCCCCCGCAGTCCATGCCATAACCACCTGTGCCTACACGTCCAGCCGACGACGGACGAGTTCCTCCAACGTGTCTTTCGCCAGTACCAGATACCACCAGATAGATCATTGCCCCCATGTGGTACTTGTCGGGGTGGGAGGTTATGATGTATAAAACAAGTCGTTAACCATAATGGAGCGTGCCATGATGGCGGTGTTGATAGAGCTACTCGTGATCAATGTCTTATTGGTCCCGCCGTTTAGCAAAGATTATATTGTGGTGGATGACGTGGATGACAGCGACGTGCTCGTTGTGAGCATCTTCACGTAACTATCCGGTCACGAGGGGCCTTGCGCGGTCAGCAGAAACAACTTGACTGTTGCAGTATTTGGGTGATATGAAAGTTGAACTTCGGACAGCATCAATTACTTAGACTCCAAGCGTCCTAGATCAGATAACGCCACGCAACGCCGTCTTCCAAAGAGGCCCAACCAATCCAAACCACCTCTATGCGTTCGGTCTCTGTACAGTCCTGATTATGTTAACCGCGAGCTTCCCAGCCCTCTGTTCTGTGGCAACCGCCCTGGCGTCAACGCCAGCGGGGTCTGCTTGGATGTGAACCTTCTCTTTACCACATATATCCAACCGCCCAGGAAATCAGTATTACAACACCTCCCGCCATTGGAAGGGTTCCGACATTCTTCCCACGGTACAACGTGATGTGTTGTACGGATTACATAATAGCAGAGCCAACACATGAGCCAATCAAACGCTCAAAACAAGTTTCTGTTGAGAAGATCGTCCTTCAGCTCGGTCGCTGTTGCAGCCCTAAACCCAGAACCCCGGACCTTTACCGTCAGCCTCAAGCCCATTACTTTCGTGTCCCTCTCTATCTCCGACAGGTACGGTCTATGCTCCATCACATTCCGATGGGCGACGACCCGTTCCTGAAGATCTCTACTGATCTCCTCCCGCCATGAATGGGCACAGAATTAAGCAGGAAAGACGCCAAACAGCCTTGAGTATAACTGCTTCGTTTTTGAGGAGGGGGGGGGGGGAAGGGAGCTGAAACCGCCACTTGCGTAGTTGGCGTCGACAACGGGTGGGGGGTAAGCCGTAATGGTGGTGGGGAGACCGGCGTCAAGTACAAGCCATCGGGAAATGTGTGCATCTAGAATATGAAAAGCCGCTTGCGTCTTATGATCGAAGATCGCCCCAAGTCCAAGCATAGCGAACGATTCGGCAGTAGTGGGAAACAAACACCACAGACCCTAAAAACAAGGAAACGCGTTTTCAATCCTTTCCCGCCCCAACGGCCCGAATGCCAAGAGAAGGCGTCGATTGGGTATCGGAAAAAGGGGGTACAAGCCGTGTGTCGCGTGACTAGACCATCGCCCGTCAAACGAGTGACAGAGACATCCGATGGGAAAAGTGGGTAGGGGAAAGGCTCCAGAGACAAACCGCCGCCGCCGTTTCGGAAGCTGCGCGGATCGGTGCGCATCCGACGCTAGGGGGCCGAAGATCCTCATCTCGGAGGTGGGGACCGTTTACCGCGCGCATTTCGGGACCCGCAGGCCGCGTAAAGGACGTAGGCGAACTCGACCTTTGCGCTCTGGATTTTTTCCTTCCCCCTTACACAAACAGCCCCGCATGAATCGAGATTGTGTCCATTTCGCCATGCCCGAATCCGTGAGGACGAGTTCCTAGCGCACGATGGAGGGGCGTTTGTCCAGGAACGCGAATGAATGAATGAATCGTGGGAGTGCGTGCGTTCTGTGGAGGGGGTAGGCAAGCGATGAATGACGACAACGAATAGATAATGATGGCGACGAGATAGATGGAACGGTGCAACAGTTTACAGCCAAAAAAAAAAAAAAAAACGTTTCTGGCATTTCTCGATAGGCTGCTTTCACAGCTCCGCGCTACGGTCCGTTAGTGCCGTATTCCGCGCCAACACCTCATCCACCAGGGCCCGGCCGGGGAAGTCTATGATGACGATCCCCGTCTTCCCTGCCTCGGCGGCGCCCGCGTTCTCGGCGAGCCAGTCGCCCGTGCGGTCGTTCATCCCGGCCACGGTGCGGTTCAGGTTGCCCGCGGCGGCCTCGATCGGCAGGACGCCGACGGAGGCGCTCAGGTGCGCGAGGTAGAGCACGCGGTTGGTCGGTCTCGCCGTGGCGGCGCGGCGCAGCGCGTTCTCGATGGCCTCCCACTTCATGTAGAGGTGGTCCATGCTCGGGATGATCCAGAGGTCCTCGAGGACCATGTCGGAGGACTCCCAGACGACGCCGTAGGGCGACCTGGGGCCCTTTGAGGGGAAGTTCTGCAGCAGGAAGATCTTGGAGCGCAGGGCGGCGAGGGTCGGGAAGGGCCTGCGCGGGTCGTGGGCGTGGAAGTGGGCGAGGGCGCCCGGCGAGGTGAGGGTGTCGTTGTGGAGGTAGTAATTGAAGGCGTCTTCAAAGGTCATTGTGTTGTTGCCGATGGGCTTGCCTTCCTCCTTGAGACGCATGACGACGGTCTCGCTCGGGTGGGCCTCGAGGAAATCGAAGACGGTGAGCAGGACGCTGGTGTAGGAGTGGCCGGTGTACATGGAGGCGTGGTAGATCTGGATCGAGTCGTTGACGAGGCGGCCGCGGATGTCGAGGTAGCGCATGCCCGCGTTGAGCTGGGTGGAAAGGTTGTTGTTTTGGCATTGGAAGATCTGGTTGCGGAGGTCGAAGGTCATGGTGTCATGAGTCCCTGGGATGGACAGGCTCGTGAGGTTCGCGTCGTCCGGGATGGCCTTCATCCAGTCCGCATGGTCGGCCTTGTCGACGTCGAAGGAGAAATGCGATTCATAGCCGCGGTAGCAGTGGTTTTTGGACTTGACAAAACACGGCGCCAGGGACAGGAGGACGGAGAAGAGAGCTGAGATGAGGAGGAAGAAGGAGATGACGTAGAGAAGAGGCATGCAATGGAAACGCATCTTGAGCGACGAGTGAGAGGAAAAGGG
>JAVHLU010001675.1:0-26944 GCA_036785755.1 Colletotrichum ledebouriae
AGTATTATTAAAGAGATATTATATAGGTATATAACTATATATACTATAGTTATTTATTAAGGTTTATATAAACCTTATAGGATTATTATAGAACTTTTAAGATATACCTTCGGTATTCTTACAGATATATTTAAACCTCCTCCTCTATTATTATTACTAAATCTTAATTAAGAACCCTCTAAGTTAGTATTGGAGTCTTAATAGGATTAATAGGCTTAAACCTATATAATAAATAGAAAGGGCTAAAGCTAGTTAAAGTATAAATACTTAATTAATCTATAATAGAGTAATAAGAAGATATAGCTAAGGGTTAATATCTATCTCTCCCCTAGTCTATATTAATAATATATAAGTTATTAGCTAATAACTAGTCTTAATTACTTTATTATCCCTTAGGCTATATATAGATATTACTTTCCTCCTTATACTATACTTCCTATTAAACCTAATAATAGTATCCTTATTCTCTAGGCCTCTATTAATAATAAGTTTTCTATATAGTTTATAATAATAAATAATCTCTTCTTAGATAAACTTTATAATCTTAGCTAAAGTTACTCTCTTAAGCTAATAAGCTTTTAGCTATCTTATTAGTAGATCTCTTACCTTAATAAGGTATTACTTACTTACTCTCTATATATCTAATAAGATCCTTATAAAGAGTAGTCCCTTTAGGGAGCTATATGTCCTTATATTATCTATATATTAAGCTCTCCTCTTTTAGTAATTAGGATAACCTTTTAGGGATTTACTAATTTCTATATATATACTAGCCTAAATATAGTAATTAGATAGTCTTCTAGCTATAGCTTACTTACTTTAATAACTACTCTTTTTATAAGCTCCTATAATTAGCCTCTTTCTCTATCTAGTATTATTAATAACTTACTATAATATTAGCTTTTAATTTATTAGTTTAGTAAAAAGTAAGTAGTTTTAAATATAATAATCTAATACTCTAGTCTTAAAGTTATAATACCTTACTAATTAAATCCCTAGAGGGTATCTCTATATTATTAAATAATAAGCGATTTATTAAGAATATATTAAATAGGTTTATAAATTATTAAGAAGTATATCTAGGATATTTACTATATTACTAATAACCTCTATATTCCCTACTAGGACCTCCTCTATATATTACTTATTATTATAGTATTTAGTTTAATCAAAGAAGGAACTAGCTTCTATATCTATAAAGAAGATCTATAAATTAATCTATAAGTTAATCTCCCCCTTAGCCTTTTTATTAATAATATTAGAAGGTCCCTAGGGTTTTTATAATACGCTATCTATAATTATATTTTAGATATTATAGATATATAATACTTTAAAGTTAAATATTTAAATCTATATAATCTAGCGAGTAATAAGGGCTCCTAGGAGGTCTATAGCTACTCTACTAAGTTATATAACTAATATCTAAGTATCTATCTCTAAGATAAAGTATTATTTATATAAAGAGTTATATACCCTTATTAAAGCTTTTAGAATACTATATAATTCCTTTTTCCTAGTATTATATAATAGCTCTAATCCTAACTAAATACTACTCTTAAAGTAAGAGACTATATACTTGTTATTAATAAATTATCCTAGGACTCTGCCTTATCTTATATTACTAGTATTAATTATAAGGTAGATATCTCCTCCTCTAGGGCTATAGTCTATAGTAATAAAGATTAGAGCCCTTATTAATATTATATTTAAGGTATTTATAGCTATTTATTACCTCTCCTCCTAGCTAAATAAGATATCCTTTTTAAGTAAATTAATAAGTAGCTTTATAATTAAGTTTGGAATTACGCTACAGCCCCTTCGCAAAAAGACTATAATAAATTCACCTAGTTTGTAAGCATAATTCGGGAAATACTATATAGGTATTTTAACTTATACCCTCTATTAGTTAAGGAAAATAATATAAGAACCCTATATATTCCTACTACTTATAAGTAAACCCTCTGAATATTATAAAGTTAGACCCGCGCTATACTAGGGCTAATTATATTAAAGCTGAACGGGCTACTAAGGCTCTTATAGCAACGCCCTTGCTAAACCTTCTAATAAGGTGCTATAAAAGCTACTATATAAGATAACTCCTTAACCTAAAGGGTTAACCTTCTAGTAAAGTATTAAAAGTAAATACTACTATATAAGAGGTAACTCTATAAATAAAGAGGTCTTTCTTAAGAGGTTCTTATAGCTAGAAGTATAAGAAGCTCTATAGGCAGGGCCTTATACCTCTCCCTCTTCCTTATCCTTATCTAACTTATAATAAATCCTTAACTATATTAATACTAAACCCTATATATAAAAACGCTAAGCCTGCGCGAGGTATACCCTTTAATACTAATAATATATAAGAGCTTGCTAGAGAGTTTAGTATTAATATAATTAATAAAACCCGCTCCTTTTTTAACTACTTTATTATATATAGGGAGTATATTATTACTATAGCCTTTAAGAGGGCTCTTATTAATACCCTTAGAGGGGATACTTATTATTATATTATAACTAAGTAAGTAGACTTAGTAGTAGAAGCTAGGCAGGTTATTATATACCCTATAGAGTAGCCCTTCTTCGAGCAGGTCCTCTATATTATTAAGGCAGAGGTAGCCTAGGCCCCTTAGGGGAATGTTAGTAAGTATAGCTTATACTAACTACTTTAATATAGAGAGAGCGTTACTAATAATAGTATAGCTATAAGGGCGTAAGCTAACCCGATTACATAAGAGGATTATAAAGATAGTAACGGCTAGTAGATAAAGTAGTAATAGAAGCGGTATTAGTAGCGTAGGTAGTATGCGAGAGGAAAAGTCGATAGTTTCGTAATTTAAATAATTAAAAACCACGTTATTATTAATATAAAGTTGAAGATCGTGAGGCTATCTAGTGGATCACGTGACCGAAGGCTATGCATTGTTAGGAGGCGCGGAGTTAGAAGATCTATTGCACTTAAGTAAGTAAAATCACTATGCAGTGGCTAGAGGCTAGTAGCTATATAATAATAGAGTAGTCCTTTACCTAGGATCTATAGAACGTTATAATCCTAAAAAAATCCCTTAACTCTATTAAATTAATATAAGTAGCTTATTTATAGATCTTAACTTCCTTTACTTCCTCTAGATAATACCTATTAGTATTATAAATATAGCTAATAATTATTACTACTTCCTAGGCTTATTATAACTTAACTATTACTATTATATACTCCGCTAGCTCTAAATTAACTAAGACCTTATTAATATTTTATAAATGTTCTAAAATAAATCTATAAATCCCTAGATAAGACTTAATCTCTTCTTTATTATATTATAAAATTAGTCCTAGTATAGCGATATTATTAAGGAAGGCTTTATAGTAGCTAGGGATAAGCTCGTATATAATTCTAATTATAACATATATAAACTAAGTAATTAAAATTATTACTCCTTAAGGTAATATATATATCCTTAGTAGTCTAATAAGTAATATAAACGTTATTAAGTCTCTACTTGTAGGGTCTAAGGGGACTTAGTTATATCCTAAGAAAAGGTCTAGTAGCGATAATAGTTAATATATAGCGAAGTCTTCTAAACTTTATCTACTAAAGGGGGTAGTATTATATCTTATATTATAACTATATTTATCTTAGTTACTAAGTTAATAAGCCTTATCTTACTATCTTTCTTTTATATAAGGAAGAATAGATTATAATAAGCTATATAACTTTGCTTAAGGATTCCCTTCTATAGTCTATATTTTAGAATTATAATAATGACCTACTCTAGTCCTCTTAATATTAAGATTCCTTTTACTTACTACGCTTTATATAATACTATTTAAATTATCTATAAAGGTCTAATAAACGGGTATATAGAGCTATAATACTTAAATTCCTAGGCTAAAGCTTTCTCTTTTATAATAGGAATAGCTAAAAGGAGCTTCTTTTCTTTAGGCTATAGGTAATAAATAGTTTTTAGGATAGCTTCTTATTAAGCTTTTATAAGCCTTATTCCTTACTTAATAGTTAAAAGCTTTAGTATAACTAAGCTTATAAATAGGGCGCTAGGATCTAGTATTATATTTTTCTTAGCCTTTACCTATGCTTTTAATTTCTGCTCTAGGTCTCTATCTAGGGTTAAACTATTTAATATAATATTATTAATAGGTTAAATCTTCTTATCCTTTATCTTATATATTATATTAATATCTTCTATTAGTAATATAGGCGTTATTAGTATAGGTTTATAATTATTATAGGAGAAAGTAGTATTTATAGCTATAATAACTTTAATACCTTTCTAATATACTAACTTATACTTCCTCCTAGGTATTTTCTTCTTTAATCTTCTTTTCTTAGGTCTATAAAGATAGTATTAATAATTAATACTATAGCTATTATATCCTACTATATACCCTATACTTATAATCGCTTTATAGATCTTATTAAGCTTAGGGGTAACTTTATTATAGATTATAGTCTTAGGATTTTATTAAAGATTAGTTTAAACTCTTTAAAAATAGTTATAACTTCTTTATCTAGGTCTAAATATTACTTAACTTTGTTTAATAGGTTATAAGAGCTTTTAAAAGCTGATTAAATCGCTTTAATATCCTAGTATACCCTTATACTCCTTAGTATTATATCTAGCTCTTCTTTATCCTTAGTATTATTAACTTACTAATTATCTCCTATAAAGTTTACGCTTATTATTATATTAGGTCTATTAGTAATAGCCTCTATTTCCTCTTCTCTATAGGAGATAAGAGGGTATATTAATATTAAGAAGAAATAAAGTAGTTTATCTTAATAATAATTTCTAAAAAGCGAGTAGTTAAGTCTCCTATATAGAATAATAGTAGGATATTAATCCTAATATTCCTAATATAAAGGACTCTAATAATTTAGTTTATATATAATCTAGTATTATTTAAGTCTTTAAGATAAAGAGAGCTCCTAGTACTAGGTCCTTATTATAGGTATTCTTAAGGAAAACGAAAAAGCTAATATCTTAACTCTAATTACTACTAATATAAACGTTATTTATAATTATACTTAAAGGTTAGGTCCTCCGCTTTCTATTAGTAATCCTATAGATCCCTATAATTATTTTAACTATATTACTTTCTAAGCTTAGGTACTGAATATAACTTTTACTAATAAGGTTAATAGTAGAGCTACTATTAATAATCCCCCTAATTAACATATTTATAAGGCTATAAAGGGTAATAGTAATCTACTAGTAGGTTATAATAAAATCTAGGATAGTAATATATCTTAGTAGTAGAAGTAATACTAAATCCTAATCTTCTATTATAGCGCTTGTTTTAAAAATAGGATTAATTATATAGTAGTTAAATTAAATTACCTTAGTTTATAAATCCTTAGGTAAGTTTATAGAGATAGTAGCTAAAGTCGCTTAGCCTTTAGAATAGTTTATATTATTATTCTATTAATCTATTTATTCTTATAGCTCCTTATTACTAGCTCCTATTTTATTAAATTAATCTAAAAGTATAATATTAGTAGGAACGAAGACCTCTTATACCTTTAAGTTATATCTATCGTTATACTTATAAATTATAGCTTTAGTAGCGTTATAAACTATTCTATCCTAATTAGGCTAGTCTTAATAAAAGAAGGCTTTAGGAATAGCTACTTTCTTATTTACTCTATTATTATATAGCTTAAGGGTAAGAGTATAGCTAGTTTATAAGTTACTAGATTAAATCTAAGGCTTATCTTATTTATCTTACTTCTATTACTTAACTTATTCCTTAGGGCTATTTAGTAATATAACGTCTTTAGCTTCTTCCTTATTATCTAGTAGCTCTATAACTCTCTAGGTAATTTAAATAAGAGGGTCTTAAATTATAAGTAGGTCTACTATCTAGGGAGCCTAGTAATAATAAGTATTATAAGGTTCTATGTAATAACTTCTAGCTTTCCCTCTTTTTATAGTAGTAATATCTTCTACTAGGTTAATATATTAGCTTTTTAGCTTAAAGCTAAAGAATGTTATATCTATAAAGTTATATAATTATATAATATCCTTTAATAAATTCGTAAAACTAATAGATAGTTTAGGGCGTACCTTATTATAATTAATAACTCTTATAACCTCCTCTAGAAGCTTTAGCTACTACTTATCTACTAACTTACTTATTATAATTATATAATATATAAAGGTATCCTTATGAATTAGGATATACTTTAAAATTATCTAGCTATTAGTTAATTTATAGTTATAGCCTTTACTAACAATACCTATCTTAACCTTAGTACTTATATCTAGGGTACTAATAAAGTAGTAGGGTAATATATAGTAGTAGACCCTATTCTAGCTAGCCTTAAGTTCCTTAACGTAGCTAATAATAATATAATTAATAGCGCTATAAAACTAGTAGGCCCCTATAGCCTAGACAGGCACGTATTATTATAGTCTATATTACTAGAAGCTTCTATAGCCTCCCCTTGCTCTACCTCTTCTAAATCCCTAGTATTACTAATATCCTCCTTAGTAGTCTCTATATCTAGCTTATTAGTAAAAATACTACTATTATTAGTATTAAGTCTATAAATAGTCCTAAGATTATTATCTATAAGGTTTAGTAGCTTCTATAGCGTTTAGAATAAAAGTATTATCTCCTTAGCTGATAACTCTCTTAATAAGGGTTAAGATATCTATCTTATAATTAGCCCTATTAATATTTAGGGTCCTAAAGTTCTTTATAAGAGAGTTAATAATTAAGCTAGTAGTTTAGGCTATAAAGGGTTCCTTAGCTTTAGCCCTCTATCTTATTAGAATTATCTTTATAAGGATTTAAAGCGTTATTATTAGTTTAAGCTTAATAAGGCTAGATAACTACTAAAGTTCCTAGTAAGTAGTAGATTCCTTAATTAGAGCGTCTTTAATTATAACCTACTGCTTTAAAATAACTTTAATAAGCTAGTAGCTAAGACTTTAAGCTATAGCTCTTATAGCTCTCTTTAAAAAGTAGTAATAAGTAATAAATAAGCTTAGTATTAATAAGTTCTAGGTCTTTATATTAAATAGCTCTCTATTAAAGCTATTAAATAATACTAATTCATACTATTACCTAGGAAGGGTTATTATCTTTAATATAAGATCCTATAACTAGGTTCTAAAGGTCCTTATTAAGGTTTTAATAAGACTTTAGGTTTATAAATCCGAACTACTATAGAAGTTTCTCTTTAGCTTCCTTCTAGGTCTTAGCTTTACTAATATAAGATTTTACTATATCTTAATAATCGCTAGAGCTATATATATAAACCTCGTTCTTTATATTATTATTAGTTTTATAGTAAAGCTTTAAAAAGCTCTTATAATTAGTAATAAAGTCTACGATATTAGTACTAATAAACTTAGGCGCTCTAGTTAAAGAGGGAGTTATTATTATAATAATAAAGTATCTTATAAGGAGATTTATAAGGGCTATAATATTCTAATTAGTATAACTTCTTTTAGGGGAATATAAAGTACTTAAAGGTAGTACTCCTATCCCTAAGGTAGGATTTATAGATCTATCTATATTTATATTATAAGCTAGCTATCTTATAGTATAAGGTTATATCTCGCTAAATAAAGCTCCTATAAATCTCTCTTTAGGCTACTTCCCCTTATTAGAAGAGGATCTAGTATCTAAGTTAGCTAAGTAAGGAGAGGATATAATACTTATAGGTTTAAAATATTAAAGTTAATATTATATAGTTAAAGTAATAAAGTCTACTAGTTAATGAAATAAAGCTTTTATTATAATATCTTCTAAATAGAAAAATAAAATAAGTAGTTATAACTTTCTTTAAATAAAATAAAAAAGGAAATAATATAAACTAAATAACTAAATAAATATAAAAAAGATCTAGCGACCTCGATCTTATTACTCTAGGCTCTTATAGATCTACTTTAAGTCTTATTACCTAATATAAAAAGGGTTTCCTAATAACTCTCTTATCTTAGAAGAATTTATAGCTTTATTATATTAATATTTCTTAAAAGTTAGTACGTCGCTCTTAGTACTTAGGGCTATAATAATAAGGGGTTTATTAGTCTCTAGTTACTAATCTAGTTAATCTCACTATACTTATTATCTTAGTAAAACTACTAATCTCTATATTAATAATATATATAGCTATCTTAGCTACCTTAGCTATACCTCGCTAGGTAAATAATAGTAATTATAATAATATATAATGGATAAGGAAAGAGATATACTTATTAGAACTTACTAATAGCATAAGAAAGGGAGGATTTTAGGGTCTATACCGTTCCTACCTTAATTCTATAAGAATATATAGCTATTACTATTCCCTAGAACTAAGGTAGGTCTATAAATATCTTCTTCTCTTTTAAACTACGTTTTAGTATTAATTACATTATTGTTATTTATTATTTATAGATTATTTAAGCTGTTATTATAGTTAAAAAGATTAATTATATATACATATATTAATAGCGGGGATATATAAATATAGAGAAGGCACCAAACTCTCTAAGAAGCCTATAAAGGCTATTAAAAAGAGCAAACGAATCTACTTCTAGGTATTCTTAGAAAGGGCTAGAACTAATAGAAACTAGAAAGATAATTAATAATAAAACTCTACTTATAAATAGGTAAGAATATTAAATATAGACTTAAAAGATATATAAAATAATTTAAAGATCTAATTAAAAGAGAATATCTAAATTAAATATAGATTCGCTAAGAAAAGAAATACTAAAGAAAAGCGAGGTATATGATTATTAAGGTACTAATAGTAATAATATATAAACGATACCCCCCGTCTACTACGCTCCTCTCCTCTACGCTCTACTCTATAGTCTTCCTATAATAGGCCCGTGCGCTAAGGGGGCTTTTCGAAGGCTGCGTAGCTAAGTCTATCTTATCCTATCCCAATATTATTTTCATTTATTAGTTATAGATTTTTCAAGGCTATTATTATATTTAAAGTAGATTAATTATATATATATTAATAGCAGGGACGTGTAAACATAGCAAAGGCACCTAACTCTCTAAAAAGCTTATAAAAGCTATTAAAAAGAGTAAAGAAATCTGCCTCTATATATTATTAAAAAAAGCTAGAGCTAATAGGAACTAGAAAGATAATAAATAATATAACTCTACTTATAAATAAGTAAAAATATTAAAGGTAGGCCTAAAAGATATATAAAGTAATTCATAAGTTTACTTAAAAGAAACTTTTTAAATTAGATATAGATTCGCTAAGAAAAAGCTAGAAAACGAGGTATAGAATTATTAAAGTACTAATAATAATAATACCTAAATAATACTAAAGTCTACTACGGTCCTCTCCTCCACGCTCTACTCTATAGTCTTCCTACAATAGGCCCGTGCGCTAAGAGAGGTTTTTAAAAGCTACGCAGCTAAGCCTATCTTATTCTATCCCACTACTCCTTAGTATAGTTTATAATATACTTACTTTCTACCCTTTATTATCTCTCTTAGTATATATAGCTTTAATAAGAGCAGGAGGTATATAAAAGACTATATATTAAGAAGAGAGTATTATATAAGGAGATTACCATACTATTTGCTTATCTAGTAATTATCCTTATTATATATCCTAATAAAAAAGTCTATTTCTTTAAGTAAATAATAAATACTTATTAGTATATTTATATCCTTATTATTATTAATTAGAGTTAGCTATAACTAGACTTAGGATATAAAACCTTAGAATATAGCGCGAAGCTCTTATTATTAAGAACTACTTCAAAGCTTTTTAAGACCTACTTACTTATTTTCTTTATAAGGTACCTATAGATTTTAAATGATATATTAGCTAGCTCTTATTATTAGATTAGACCTTAAAGTTATCCCTAGAGATATATAGCTTAAGTAGATTTAGCTTATTAATATTATCTCTTTATAAAGCACTTATAGATTCTAAGTAGTATATAAGCTATTAAAATAAAACGCTACTTATTAATATAGCTTATAATATACTTACCTTTTATCCCTCTTTATCCCTCTTAGTATATATAGATCTAATAAGAGCAGGAGGTATATAAAAAGCTATATATCAAAAGGAGAGTATTATATAAATAGATTACTATACTATTCGCTTATCTAGTAATTATCCCTATTATATATCCTAATAAGAAAGTCTATTTCTTTAAGTAAATAATAAATACTTACTATTATATTTATACCCTTTTTATTATTAAATAAGGTTAGCTATAACTAAACTTAAGAGATAAAACATTAGAACATAGCGCGAGGCCCTTATTATTAAGGACTACTTTTAAGGTTTCTAAGACTTACTTACTTATCTTTTTTATAAGGTACTTATAAGTTTTAAGTAGTATGTAAGCTAGCCCTTATTATTAAGTTAGACCTTAAAGTTATCTCTAGAGATATATACCTTAAATAGATATAGCTTATTAACGCTACCTCTTTGTAAGGTACCTATAGATTCTAAGTAGTATATAAGCTATAACAATAAAAGGCTCCTAATTAATATAGCTTATAATATACTTACCTCCTATCTCTCTTTATGTCCCTTAGTATATATAGTTCTAATAAGAACGGGAAATATATAAAAAACTATATATGAAGAAGAGAGTATTATATAAGGAGACTACTATATTATTTACTTATCTAGTAATTACTTTTAGAATAAATCCTAATACAAAAGTCTATTTCTTTAAATATAGCTTATTAATACTACTTCTCTATAAGGTATATATAAGTTCTAAGTAATATATAAGCTATAGAAATAAAAAGCTACTTATTAAAATACCTTATAATATACTTACCTCCTATCCCTTATTATCTCTGTTAATATATATACCTCTAATATATATAAGAGCTAGTAGCTAGTAGGGATAAGTACTTAATAGTATATTTATACCCTTATAAAGATTAAATAGAGTTAGCTATAACTAGACCTAATAAATAAAACTTTAAAATATAATATAAGGTAATTATTAAGGATTATTTCTAATAAGGTAGTTATTAAGAACTACCTTTGATTTTTAAGAGATCTCCTTACTTATCCTCTTTATAAGGTACCCATAGAATCTAAGTAATATATAAGCTAAAGAAATAAATAGCTACTTCTTAATATAGCTTATAATATACTTACCTCTTACTCCTTCTTATCTCTATTAGTATATATACCTCTAATAAGAGCGGGATATATATAGAAAATAATATATTAAGAGGAGACTACTACATAAAGAGACTATTATACTATTTTTATATATTAAATACTAGATATTATAATTAATATCCTATTAGAAGAGCTACTAGCTAGCGCTCCCTAATATAGAGAATAGAATATATAGTATTACTAATTAGATTTATTCTATTTATAGCGTAACCTTACGAACGGAAGTATTCTCCTTAGAGCTAGCTATAGCTAGGTTTCCCTATTATAATTATATCTAATAGAGGCCCTCTGTTTACGTCTAACCTCTAGAATAAGCTTTATAAAATCTATAGTATAACTATATAGCTAAGTATAGTAAGCTACATAGAAACTAATAGATAAACCGAGATTCTAATCTAATACCTAACTTAGTATTTATACCTATAGATAAACTAGTTCTAGGACAACTAGAGCGAAATACTCCCTACTATAAATTTCGCTTAAGTAGTACTACTTAATAAAACTATAAGACTTATAATATTTAAAATTAAATCAGGATACCTATTATAAATAGGTTCTAACTAGGATTAGTATATATAGAGGTTCTTAACTATAAAGGAGAAAATTAACTAGGGCGACGCTTAGTAGTTAGTATAAAACCTCTATAGCGCTTAGGATATCAGTAAGGGAATATAGCTATAGCTTAATAATATTATACCTATGCTATAAATCGCTACTACTAGCCTAATAACCTAGCTATAAGGGACTCTATTTATATATTTATAAAAGGATAGCGCTAAGAGAACTCTTTAAAGCTATTAATACTATAGGATAGCTAATAGCTAATTAAAGCTACTAGCCCTAGGGGGACTTAGGTATTAGCCCTACTAAAGGAATATAACTATTACCTAGTATTCTATCCTAGTAAGCTTTAGAAGTCTACTAGGGACCCTTTGCTAGGATAGTTTAAGACCCTACTACCTGCTATTAAGTTTAATAACGAGCTAGAATATAAAGTTATATAGATAATATTATATTAAGGATAGCTATAACACTGCGCTAACTAGAGGGGCTATAACTATAATTCTATTTAGTATAATATTAAAAGTTTCAAATATACCCTAGTAGCGTTATAAGACTTTTATATTACTAATCTAACTACTATGGGACTGCTAAAATACCTTTTAGCCTAGCCTTTAGCTATTACCTAAGATAAAGACCCTGCTACTATAGATAATAATAACGCCCCGGCGTGAGTATAAAAAAAGGAAGAGGGACACTGTTTAGGAAAGTATTTATATAATAATAGTTACTTACTATAGATAGTAATATTAGTAAAGGGGGGGGGGGGGTATATCACGGCGCTAGATTAGACCTACTTAAATTTCAAGTTATATAACTTATAGGTTATATAATTACTAAGTGACTCTTTAGCCTTCCGGGGCTACGCTAGCCTATGGTAAGACCTTTCCCTTCTTTAACGTAGAATCCACTTAATAAAGCGTAATTGAAGTGTTTTAACCTTCGCCTATTCGCTGTTCGTGACATAATACCTTTATCCTTTCCATAAGCTTAAGCTTTAGTAAATAATACTATTTTATATTATTAGAGTATTTAAATATAATAATTATAATATATTATTATATATTATAGAAAACCTATTACCCCCATCTAGTATTTAAGCTAGTAAAGATTATAAGACTACTTAATCTTCTTAATAGTATTAATATAGTCCTATATATTCAATAGAAGGTTATCTAATAAATAACCTCTTTATAGAGAGCGAGAGTCTATTATTAGCAAAGAGTTTAAGAATTATATTAAGGTACTTAAGGTAAGTCTTAAGGTCCTTTAAGGTGATAATGATATTATTAATAAATACATAGGTATATTCCTTATATAGTTATAAGAGTCTATCTATAATACGTTAAGTATAAGTAGGTAAATTATAGAATCCTATAAGTACTAACTTTAAGCTCTCTTATCTATAGTAGCTAACTATAGTAAATCGATCTTAATATTCCTTCTTAATAAAGAATTAATAGAAGAAGGATCGAGTATTAACTATAGTAATCTATAGTTTGCTATGAAGGCGTTTAATAATATCTTATTATTAGTAGTATAGGGTATATATTAGGAATTATAGCCTTATTAAGAGCATATAGGTCTATAACTATTTAACCCTTATACTTATTATCTATAATTCTCTATATTATAAAAACTAGGGCTCTAGATAGTATAGGGTTAGAGTTACCTTATTCTATATAGTCCTAAGTATAATACCTATCTAAGGTTTTATTAATAAGCTTCTTATCTTCTTTACTAATAGGGTAAGGTTAGTATCTAATATTTATATTCTACTATCTTTTAATAAGTTTAACCTTAAGGTATTTATCTTTTATAAAGTTACTTAATCCTTAGTCCTTCTAAATAGTAAGGTATTATAATATAACCTCTTTAAAGCGTTAAATAGCTTTAGTATCTTAGTTGTAGATATATATACCTTCTTTAGTAATAGCTACTAGTAAGCTTTTAAGCTTAGTTATACCTATTTTATTATTTAAGTTAATATTCCCTTGATAGATATCTCTCTATTTTAGCGTTGGATTATCCTTAGTTATGCCTTAGTTTATAAGCGCTTCCTTACTAGTTAGGTTAGAGATCTTAACTTATTTATTAATTAATAGTTATAGTAACTAAATAAGTACTATAAGCCTATAATCTAAAAGGTTAAAAATAGAATAATATATTAGATCCTTATATAATAATATTAAAAAGTCTACTTATACTTAATCGCGAGCTTTTAGCTTAAGGTATCCATTAGACTTAAAGGGCGCTAGGGATCTAAGTTTAGTGCCTCTGTTAATTTTTAATAGATATACAGCGTTATCAATAATGGGAACGAATAGCTAATTACCTATATATATATATATATATACCCTTTATACTTTAGACTAAATAGAAAGGACTCTATTTTACTAATAGTATCTTAATTTAGATAATAGAGCGATTATATAGCATAATAATCGCGTTTCTAATAGTATATATATTATAAACCTTTAAAGGGACTTTTAAATAGATCTATAAAGGAATTCGAATATTATTATACGAGATAATCTAGATATATAATTCTAAGTTTAAGATATTAAGCTTATTAGGTATATTAAAGTCTTACCCTATAAGCAAACTAGTATCTAAATATAGGATAAGCTATATACTTATATAAAGCTTAGTAGTTATTATATAAGTATTAGGTTATTATCCTTATATAAGAATTAAGAAGGTTACCTAAGCGATAGTCTTAAGGCTTCTAACACCTTAGAGCTTAGATACCTTGGGTTCTTATATAAGAGTATAGAATTATTATAAGTAGGCTTTGCTTATAACTAAGCGGTTAGCGCTAGTATTAATATAAGCTACGATTAGCAGTCTATTGCAATAGCCTTAGATAATAGTCTTAGCGTACGTATAATAGTATAACTATATAACCACATATCGCTATAGCTTACTAGGACTAATAAGCGTTGCGTTTAGCTAAGGGGATAGAAGGGTCTAATGCCAGAAGATATTATGAAAGTTAGTAGATAGCTTAGTATTATAAAGGTATGCTTTATACGAGCAGATTCCTAGATCCTTAAGGAGCGAATTCTAGAATAAATTAATATTAAAAACAGGGTACTTATCCTTATATCTAGGGATATACCCTAGAAGATATTTATAATAATAAGCGGGTTTAGTAACTAGGTTAATATACTCAGGATTATTATCTTCCTATTACTCCTAGTTATCTTTTTTATTAGTATTAATAACTAAACCTTCTTTATATAAATCCGAGTCCTTACTAGCCTTATTATATTAGATGTAGTTAAAGTCGCCCTTATCTAATGAAGTATATACTTCCTCTTTTACTTACTTATAGCTAGTTCCCTTTAAAGTATATACTAATGGGTAACTAGGTAGTTAAGGATACTAAATATATTAACTAGGTTAGTTATATTAGTATTTAGACCTTTATTATTAATTAAACTAAATCTCCTTATAAGAGGAACTTAATAAGGATATAATAGTAATATTAGTAGTTTACTTAATAGGTTATAATAAGAATAAGCTAGATATAGTCTCCTTTAGGTTTATATAATATAAGTAATTGAGCTCGGAATTACGCCGCAGCCCCTTCGCAAAAAGACTATAATAAATTCACCTAGTTCGCAGGTATAATTCGGGAAATACTATATAGGTATTTTAACCTATACCCTCTACTAGTTAAGGAAAATAATATAGGAACCCTATACGTTCCTACTACTCGCAAGTAAACCCTCGTATAAAGTCGGACGCGCGCCGCACCGGGGCTAATTATATCGGAGCCGAACGGGCCACTAAGGCTCTCGTGGCAAAGCCACTATACGAGATAACTAAGGTCGACCTTCTAGCAAGGTGCTAAAGGTGAACGCCACTATACGAGAGGTAACTCCTTAACTAGAGAGGTCTTTCCCAAGAGGTTCTTATAGCTAGAAGTATAAGAAGCTCTACTACGAGCAGGGCCTTATACCTCTCCCTTATCCTTATCCTTATCCCTTAACTATATTAGTACTAGACCCTATATATAAATACGCTAAGCCCGAGCGAGGCATACCCTTTAGTATAAATAACGTAGAGGGGATCGCTAGAGAGTTTAGCCTTAATGCGATTAATAAAACCCGCTCCTTTATTAACTACTCTGCTATATATAGAGAGCGTAATAGTAAAGATAGTAATAACTTCTAGCGGACGAAGCGGTGATAGAGGCGGTATTAGTAGCGTAGGTAGTGCGCGAGAGGAAAAGTCGATAGTTTCGTAGTCTATTAAATAATTAAAAACCACGTTGTTGTCGATGTGAAGTTGAAGATCGTGAGGCTGTCTAGTGTGACGGGCACGTATATAATATAAGTAATAAGTGAGAGTAATATAGCTTATTCTTAAGTTTTCTTTTAGTAATAATTATATTAAAGTAGTTCCTATATAAGCTATCTTATTAGATAGCTTTCACTAGTGCTCGCTAGGATCTTTGAGTAACTATTTAGTACTAATAAGGGATTATCTTTTATAAGCTTATAATAAACTTATTATAATTCGTCTTACTAGTTAGTTATAGAATACTAATAACTAGTTCTATATCTATTTTATTATATATATAAGTTACTACCTTAGATTCGCTCTCTTTTATATCCTTATAAAGTTAAGTAACCTTAGTTATCTAGTATTAAATATCGCATTAATTATATATATTATATAGAGTATACCTCTCTTTGTTAGAATATACTTTAGTAATTTCATATAGTAAATAAAAACGTTCGAGTAATAACTCTTTTTAATAGTCTAATCTATAGTTAGGGTCCTTAAGTTCCGCTTTCTTATCTAATATTAGGTTAATATAATACTAGTCTAAGGCATAACTTAATAAGGTTTAAGAAAGATTATAAATAGCTATAGCTAGGTTCTTATTATCCAACTTAATATAGCTATTAATAGATAAAATAAAATAGTATATATTCTAATAAATAGTCTTTAAACTACTATTAATATATATATTAATAACTTTATTATTATATAAAAGTAGATTAAACAACCTAATTATATTAGTCTTAAAGCAAGGGGTATTATACCTTAGCTTAGTAACTAGCGTTCTAGCTATTACTTATACTACCGCTTCCTTATTTATAGAGAGAAGGAATAAAAAAAAGTTATAGCTAACTAAGAACCTATTAGAGTTAGATAAAGGTTTAATAATATCTCTTAGTCTAGCTAGTAATTAAGGGCGTTAGTTGCTTTAATTATTATTACTATTATAGCTAGGGCTATCTCTTTTCCTGTTTTAGCGTTTAGGGTTATCATTATTACCTCTATTACTAGGGTCTCTAGATATTATAGATAGTAGTAATATTAGAGGAGGGTCCTCCTAATATTTAATATCCTAATTATATCCTTTATCTTTATTAAGGTTTAATAGTCTAGTTCTAGGTTCCTAAGGGCTTATCTTACTATAATACTTACCCTAGCTATAAGTACTTATATAACTCTATAGGTTACTTAGCTTAGGTATAAAAAAGCTATTTTATTCCTTTCCTTAGGTTAGGAATAAAGCGCTGAATATATCTTTATATTCTAGAAATAATATATAGAATATATTTAAACTTAGCTCTAATATTAATATTATAGTAATATCCTTTAATATAGGTTTAAGACATAGGGATTATAAACTATTTATAGAACTTTATCTAAACTTATAATACTCCTATAGAATTAATAGAAGGACTAAGAAGGCTTTAGGAATTATTATTATATTAAGTTTAAATATAGGTTTTAGGATATCTAGATTATTTATAGCTTTAGCTCTTAAGGTCTTATAGCCTCTCCTCTCTTTATTCTCTTTAAAAAGAAGTATTAGGTCTAGCGTCTAGCCCTATTTAGTCTCTATCTTAATATATTAATTATAATAAGGGAGGTTAAGGTGATACTACTATCTAATAGTATTAGTAAATAGTTATAAGTTTATTATTTATACCTTTAGGACCTTACTTTAAACATATTAAGTAGTCTTATACGCTTCTCTATATAATAACGACTTTTAAATATACTAGGGAGCGCTAGCTATAGCTAGCTCTAAGGAGAACGCTTCTTTGAGTAAGGTTATACTATTAATAGAATAAATCTAATTAGTAATACTATATAATCTATTCTCTATACTAGGGAGCGATAGCTATTAGCTCTTCTAATAAGATATTAACTATAATATCTAGTATTTAGTATAGGTAAATAGTATAATATTCTCCTTATATAGTAATCTCCTCTTAATATACTATCTTTTATATATCTCCTACTCTTATTAGAAATATATATTAATAGAGATAATAAGGGATAGGAGGTAGGTATACTATAGGCTATACTAAGGAGTGGCTATTTATTTTTATAGCTTATATACTGTTTAAAATCTATAGGTACCTTATAAAAAGAATAAGTAAGGAGATCTTTTATAAATTAAAATGAATCCTTAATAACTGTATTATATTATGTTTTAAAGTTTTATTTACTACGTCTAGTTATAGCTAACTCTATCTAACCTTAATAAGAGTATAAATATACTAATAAGTACTTATTCCTATTAGCTACTAGCTCCTATACTTATTAGAGGTATATATATTAATAGAGATAATAAGAGATAGGAGGTAAGTATACTATTTAGCCATATTAATAAGTAGCTTTTTATTTTTATAGCTTACATACTACTTAGAATCTATAGGTATTTTTTAGAGAAGTAATACTAATAAGCTATATTTATAGAAATAGACTTTCTTATTAGGATTTATAATAAGTATAATTAGTAAGTAAGCGAATAATATAGTAATCTCTTTATATAATACTCTCTTCTTAATATATAATCTTTTATATACCTCTTACTCTTATTAGAGCTATATATATTAAGAGAGATAGAGAGAGATAGGAGATAAGTATACTATAAGCTATACTAATTAATAGCCTTTTACTTCTATAGCTTATATATTACTTAGAATCTATTAAGTTCGGAATTACGCCGCAGCCCCTTTGTAAAAAGACTATAATAAATTCACCTAGTTTATAGGTATAATTCGGGAAATACTATGTAGGTATCTTAACCTATACCCTCTGCTAGTTAAGGAAAATAATATAGGAACCCTATATGTTCCTACTACTTATAAGCAAACCCTCTAAATATTATAAAGTTAGATACGGGCTATACCGGGGCTAATTATATCGGAGCTGAACGGGCTACTGCGGCTCTCGTGGCAACGCCCTCGCTAAACCTTCTAGTAAGGTAAATGCTACTATACGAGAGGTGACTCCTTAACTAAAGAGGTCTTTCTTAAGAGGTTCTTATAGCTAGAAGTATAAAAAGCTCTGCTACTACGAGCAGGGCCTTATATCTCTCCCTCTTCCTTATCCCTTAACTATATTAATACTAGACCTTATATATAAAAGCGCTAAGCCTGCGCGAGGTATACCCTTTAATATTAATAATAAATAAGAGCTTACTAAAGAGTTTAGTATTAATATAAGTAATAAAACCTACTCCTTCTTTAACTACTCGATTATATATAGAGAGCGTATTATTAGTATAGCCCTTAAAAGGGCTCTTATTAATACCCCTAGAGGGGATACTTATTATTATATTATAGCTAAGTAAGTAGGCTTAGTAGTAAAAGCTAAGTAGGTTATTATATACCCTATAGAGTAGCCCTTTATTAAGTAGGTCCTCTATACTATTAAGGCAGAGGTAGCCTAGGCCCCTTAGGGGAACGTTAGTAAGTATAGCTTATACTAACTACTTTAATATAGAGAGAGCGTTACTAATAATAGCATAGCTAGCAGATAAAGCGGTAATAGAGGTAGTATTAGTAGCGCGGGTAGTGCGCGAGAGGAAAGGTCGATAGTTTTATAGTTTAAATAATTAAAAACCACGTTATTATTAATATAAAGTTAAAGATTATAAGGCTATTAACGGGTACGTATAAGTATAGCTATAGTTAGGAAAGTTATAATCACATAACTAAAGGCTATGTATTATTAGGAGGCGCGGAGTTAGAAGGTCTATTACACTTAAGCAGGTAAAATCACTATATAGTGGCTAGAGGCCACTTAGAATCTATAGGTATCCTATAAAGAGGTAATATTAATTAGCTAAATTTACTTAAGCTATATACCTCTAGAGATAACTTTGAGGTCTAACCTAATAAAAAGAGCTAGCTTATATATTATTTAAAATCTATCAAAAGCTTTTAAAGAAAATAAGTAAGTTGGTCCTAGAAGGCTTAAAGGTAATCCTTAATAATAAGAGCCTCGCGCTATATTCTAAGGTTTTATTTCCTAAGTCTAGTTATAACTAACTCTATTGAATAATAATAAGGGTATAAATATATTAGTCAGTATTTATTATTTATTTAAAGAAATGGACTTTCTTATTAGAATATATAGTAAGAATAATTACTAAGTAAGTAAATAATATAATTACATCTTTATATAATACTCTGTTTATAATATATAATCTTTTATATACTTCTTACTCTTATTAGAGCTATATATACTAAGAGATATAAAGAGGGATAGGAAGTAAGTATATTATAAGCTATACTAATAAGTAGCTTTTTATTTTTATAGCTTATATACTACTTAGAATCTATAGGTACTTTATAAAAAGATAGTATTAGTAAGCTAAATCTACTTTAGCTATATATCTCTAGAGATAACTTTAAGCTCTAAGTTAATAATAAGGGCTACGTTATATATAATATAAAATCTATAGGTATTTTATACAGAAGATAAGTAAGTAGGTCCTAGAAAGCTTTAAGGTAGTCCTTAATAATAAGGGCTTTGCGCTATATTTTAAGGTTTTATTAACTAAGTTTAGTTATAGCTAACTCTGTTTAACCTTAATAAGGGTATAAATATACTAGTAAGTACTTATTATATACTTAAACATATAGATCTCTTTATTAGGACTTATAATAGGAATAATTAGTAAATAAGTAAATAGTATAATATACCTTTTATATAATACTCTCTTCTTAATATATAGGTTTTTATATATTTCTTGCTCTTATTAGAGCTATATATACTAAGTAAAATAATAAAGAGTAGAAGGTAAGTATATTATAAGTTATATTAAGGAGTAGATCTTTTTCTTTTATAGCTTATATATTACTTAAAATCTATAGGTATTTTATAAAGAGGATAAGTAAGGAGATCCTTTAAAAATTAAAAGCGATTCTTAATAACTATGTTATTTAAGGTAATCCTTAATAACTACCTTCTATTGTATTTTAAAGTTTTATCTACTAAGTCTAGTTATAGCTTACTCTATCTTATCTTAAAATAAAGATATAAATTTATTAGTAAGTATATATTCTTACTAGCTACTAGCTAGAGCCTTATTATACATATAAGGCTTATAAATAAAGAGCTAATAAGAGCTAATAAGAGCTAATAAGGGCTAATAAGGGCTAATAAGGGCTAATAAGAATAGTATAGACTAAACTAAGCTATATAGACCTATATTTATGTAGAGTAAGGATAAATTAGCTTAATCTTTTAAAAGATTAATTAGATTTAAGCTTTTAATATATAAGGGTTTAATAGTAGTAAGAGAGTTTTTCTCTTAGGCAGGCCTAGCTTCCTAAAAGGTAAAGATTAACCTTCCTAACGGAAGGCAATAGGTATCCTACCCTTTACCCTCGCCTTACGTGTTACAACTTCTAATTAGTATATAGTAGCCTCTCTAGTATAGCTAAGCTATAAGTACTACTCGCTATAGCTCCCTTTTCGAGGCTTCCTTTATATTAATATAGTATTTACATTATATTATAGAGGAGTTAGCACGACGTTATTATAAAATACTACTTAGGTCTTCTTTAGTATATACTTAAGGATATATTAATTATAGATATCTAGGACCTTCACTATATAGGTCCTATTATATTATTAGAGGTATTACTAATCTAGTCTGTTATCCTAATGTACCCCCTTCTTCTTTAGGTATTTATAAGATATGATATTACTTATTATTACGCTATAATATATAGCGTGATTAAAGTAGAGGGTAGATTAATAACCTCCTAGTCTAACTATATTTATAACTATAGATCTATATCCCTTAATTAGTATTAGCTTAAATCCTTTAAGAATAAAGTCTTTACTATAAGTACTATAGAGTTTCTTAAACTAAGTAAGGTTATTTAAAGTATGAACTATTAATCCTAAATCTAATAATACTAATTTTAATAGCTTATAGTTATAAGCTATAGAAAATACTACTCCTTTAGGTCTAGTCCTTCCTTAGTACCTTATTAAAGACTATTAGTCCCTTATAGAGATCTTTAAATAGTGAATCTTATCTACTAATTCCCCCTTATCCTATTCGTTAACTATCCTAGTAATAGCCTGATTTAGAGTCTAATAGTCTAGCGCCTTATTAATAAAGATATACTAGTATTTTAATAAGGGGTAATAAGATGTAGAGTACGCTTTAAACTTACTAGTTCCCTTCTTCCACTTCTTTAATTAATTATTAGATTCTTTATTAGTCTATCTCTTTCTTAAATCGCTTTATAATTAAAGAGGCTTTAATATCTAAATAGGGATATCAATAATAATTAGCCTAAAACCCCCTCCCTTTATAACATATAACTTAGAGCTTCTTAGATTAACTATATAAGAGATCTCTCTATATATACTCTTAATAAGATTAGATAACTTTAAGGTTCTATTATTAATATCCTTCCTATAAGCTAACTTATATATTATTACTTATAGCGCGAGGGGCGTTTAATAGGTAATATAAATAAAGCTATCCTAGCTTATTACTACCCTCTACTACCTTAATAACCCTTAGCTTTAATATAACTACCTTATACTTTGTAATCCCTTTAGAAGTTACTTTCTATATTATAATCTTCTCTTTATAGAACATTTAAGGGACTTTTATATATATCTCTCTAATAGCGTTAAGCTAATAGATCTTAGTAATCCCTATTCTTATACCTAACTAAATAATACCCTTAAGAATTAAGTTCTCTAAAGTAAAATAAGTTTAATAATACTTAAGATAGACTATCTCTTAAATATAATCCTTAAATTGAATTATAACCTTATATAACCCCTTAATCTCCTTTATCTCCTCTTTATATATTATTATATATATAATATAATTATATTAGTCTTACTTTATTATATTATTAAATAATCTAGCTAGCTTAGACCTATTAAAGGAGACTTATCTTAAATCCCCCTGAGTAATTATCCATATAAGAATTAATGATACTCCTAATTTACTAGTATAGGTATTTATTACTAAGAAGCTAGCTTTTTAAAAGTAATCCTAGAACTTTAGCTTTATTAGAAGGGTTTTTAAGATAGCTTTAAGGCCCTCTTTCTTAACATTATCTACGTTAATATACACTTATAGTCCTATTAACTTAAGCTTATACTAGGTTTAGTCCTACTAGAGGGGCTAATTACTTAGATTATATAATCCTAATAAGAGGCTAGAGGCTCTAGAGGCTCTAGAAGTATTAGAAGTATTATCAAAAGTAAGCCGACTATAGGTTTATATATTAATAATATACAAGTAAATTTTATACTATAGATTTATCTAGATAGCTTGAATTAGTATTATATAGAAGACTAGACTCTTAATTATTTAATTCTATAATATAGGGCATAAAGTAACTAAAGATTAATATTTAACTATCTTAAAAACTCTATATATAGATCTAGGCGGAATTTATACTTAAAACTAGCTAAAGTAGATATTACCTAATTTAGGCCGGATTTCGCGCTACTTTTACGTGTATATTGTGCTCTAACGCGCGCGCCCAGGGGGTCGATGTAATAGGAGTCCTATTTACTATAGCGTAGGTGAGCGAATACTCCTATACTTTCTAGGTAATAGTTAGTATAGGAGTTAATAATATTCTTATATTATTAGAACAAGTATTTATTGTAAGAATACCGAAGGTATATCTTGAAATGTTCTATAATAATCTTATAAGGGTTATATAAACCTTAATAAATAACTATAGGATATATAGTTATATACCTATATAATATCTCTTTAGTAATACCTTAATAACTATAAAATATGAAATAGTAACTATAAAAGTATTTCCTTTATGGAATAAATACTTCGAAAATCTATATAAATTCTAATAATAGCAATAACCTTATATATATATATATATATATATATATTTATAATCCTTAGCTTTATAGCTATAAATATATAGAAATTGAGCACGGACTACATAGTGATCTAAGCGCGATTTCTACTTAATAAGCTACTGCTTTGTAGTTACGTTTCAGAATATCTTACCCCTCACTTCGTAAGGGCAGGATTTATAACTTAGAGATAACATCATTAATATTTAACGATTTATCTCTTAATTAATTCTAGGAAAAATACCTCTTTATGCTTAGATTTATCAGTCTTTATTATAATATCACTCAGCCTATTAATATTCATTATTTAGGCTGTTTTACTACCCCTTTCGCTACTTATATACCTATTCTTATAGGTTATAAGCCTAGCTCTAACCTTTTTAATAACCTTATACCTATTCAACCTCCTCCTTACTTAAAAGATCGAAGCCTCCTACGAGAAGCTATTCAAAACCCATATCGATTCGATTTTACTACTATCGATACCTCTATTACTACGAAACGAGACGATATTATAGTAAAGCTATTTAACCTTGCTCCCCTCGATTATATCTTCGAGTTATCCCCAAGCCTAGATAAGTCTTAGTTTATCCATATTCACACCGCTATTCGAACGAGGCCTAATATAGGCTATATACCGGATATTATCCTTACTATAGAAGGTTTACCTACTGTCTTCTATAGAAGAGTTAGAAGACCCTTAAAAGAGGATTAAAAGAGGAGGAATATCACGAGTTAAACCTATAATCTCTGGGTTTAACTATATATATATATATAATAATAAAGCTATAGTTAATACTACTAAGCTATATAACTATCTTATCTTACTATTGTAATCTATATACTATATTAGAGCTTATATATTATACTCCTAAAGTTATTATAATGTCTGATGTGAAAGTACAGCTTCCTAAGCTTTCTGGATCTAATAACTATAAAGTCTAGTCAACCTATTAGTAAAGATATAACTATAGACTTATCTAAGCCTATAGATAGTAATAATATTGATCCAAATAATAAGGCTCTAAGTTATATACAGCTATTCTGCAAAAGGACTAGCCATACTGAGGATAACTATGCCTTTCTACACCCTGAAAAGGCCCTAGCATAGTGGAATAAAAATAATAATAAAAATAATAATAAAAACAAAAAGCCTTCTACCTCTACTACTACTAAGCAAGTTAATATAACTACCTCAAGGGTTATAGAAGGAGTAGAAGAAGAAACTAATACTATAATAACCCCCTATTTATCTATAGATCAACCTGTTGATCAAAACGAGGATCCTATAGATCTCAATAACTCCGAGCTCAATCAGGAATTTGAAAACGTAAATATATCTTATAATAATCCTTATAATAATAATATAATAACTAATAATATAACCTTAGGTACTTTGATTCAACAGTGTATTAAGCTCGGAATTACGCCGCAGCCCCTTCGCAAAAAGACTACAACAAATTCACCCAGTTCGCAGGCACAATTCGGGAAACACTATACAGGTATTTTGACCTATACCCTCTACCAGTTAAGGAAAACAATATAGGAACCCTATACGTTCCTACTACTCGCAAGCAAACCCTCTGAACATCACAGAGTCGGACGCGCGCCACACCGGGGCCGATATTCAACAGTGTATTATAACTAAAGAAAAGGACTTAGGATCAAGGCGTTATAACTAAATTAATACTATATTTTATATCGATACTACTACTACTATCTATATAGGTAAAAATCACACTCTTTTATATATAAAAACGTCTATAAATACCTCTATAAAGTAGGGCAAAGCAAATCAGCTTACTGATACTATAAGGGGAGATTTAAATATTTTCCCTAATAATAATAAAATAATATTAAAAGACGTCTATTATATACCTGAACTAGGTATTAATTTACTTAGTCAAAGTCGACTTAATAATATAGGTATAGCCTCTATTATATAGTAGAAACCTATTTTATATAATATCTATCATAACCGTATTATAGCTACGGGCTATAAGTCTAATAACCTCTATCTCTTCAAAATACCCTTGAATCAGGGTTATAAAGCCCCCTTAAAGAGGAATAATAATAATAACCTGCTCTATACGCAATCTATAACTAATAACAATAATAAAGATCTATATAAACTATAGCATAACCGTCTAGGTTATATAAGCTATAAATATCTTGAAGATCTTTCAGATAATACTAAAATAAATAATAACCTTATAAGTAATCATAATAAGGCTATGAATATAACAAATCTTCTACCTTATGAAGCCTGCCTTAAGCGCAAGTCTATCACCAAGGCTAATAAAAAATCAACATATAATAAAGATCTAGATTATCTAGATTATTATAGTCTCAGATCTTTATAGACCTATAAGTCCTAAAACCTATAATTATAATAGGTAGTTTATAATATTTATTAATAAATATCCCCGCTTTACGTAGGGAAAGCTATTAAGATATAAGACTGCAGAGTCTATTACTAAAGCCTTTAATGAATTTAAGGCTGAAGTTAATAATAATAATAATAATAATAAGCGTATAAGAGAATTTAATACGGATAGTAGATTAGAATTTACTAATAAACGTATTAAAAATATATATATAAATAGTAGTATTATCTATAATATTAGACCTCCTTATACCTATGAACTAAACGGATTAATAGAGCGTATTATATATACTATTATTAATAAAACTAGGGCTACTTTATATACCTCTAGTCTACCCTTAAACCTATAGGGTGAAGCAGTCCTTGCTTCTATATATCTATATAATAGATCCCCTTATAAGGCTATTTAATATAAAACTCGGTACGAGTTAAAGAATAAACGAAAGCCTAATATAAATAATATAAGGGTATTAGGTAGTTTATGCTACTATAAAAATTATAATCCGTTAATAAAGAAGCTTAACCCTAGACCTTTAAAAGGAGCTATTATTAGTTATAGCTCTAATAGTTATAAGGTCTATAATATTAATAATAAAAAGGTGCAATAGTCGAGAGACGTTGTTATATTAGAAAACACCTTTATTACTCAACAGAAAGAGTTACCTATATATATCCAATGCCAATTCGATAGTAATACTACTAAAGGTAATAATAAT
>JAVHLU010001676.1:0-26943 GCA_036785755.1 Colletotrichum ledebouriae
TAGACCTCGTTCTTTATATCTTTATTAGTCTTATAGTAAAGCTTTAAAAAGCTCTTATAGTTAGTAATAAAGTTAGAGATATTAATACCTATAAACTTAGGCGCTCTAGTTAAATAGGGAGTTATTATTATAATAGTAGGACGTCTTATAAGGAGATCTATAAGAGCTATAGTATCCTAATTAGTATAGCTTCCTTTAGGGGAATATAGAGTACTTAAGGGTATTACTCCTATCCTAGAAGTAGGATTTATAGACCTATTTATATTATTATTAGAGGCTAGCTACCTTATAGTATAAGGTTATATCTTACTAAATAAAGCTCTTACGAATCTCTCTTTAAGCTATTTCCCCTTATTAGAAGAGGATCTAGTATCTAAGTTAGCTAAGGAAGAAGAAGATATAATACTTATAGGTTTATAAATATCGAAGTTAATATTATATAATTAAAGTAATAAAGTATTATAAGTAATAGAGTAAAGTTATTATTATAATATCTTCTAAATAGAAAGATAAAGTAAGTAGGTATAACTTTCTTTAAATAAAATAAAAAAGGAAATAGTATAAACTAAATAACTAAATAAATATAGGAAAGGCCTAGTAACCTCGATCTTATTACTCTAAGCTATTATAGATCTACTTTAAGTCTTATTACTTAATATAAAAAGGTCTTTCTAATAACGCTCTTATCTTAGAAGAATTTATAGCTTCTCTATATTAGTATCTCTCTAAAGTTAGCACGTTACTCTTAGTACTTAGGGCTATAATAATAAGGGGTTTATTAGTCTCTAGTTACTAATCTAGTTAATCTCGCTATACTCGTTAGCTTAGTAAGACTACTAATCTCTATATTAGTATTATATATAGCTATCTTAGCTATATCTGCTATAACTTACTAGTTAAATAATAGCGGTTTAGATAATATATAAGGGGGTAAGGAAAGGGATATACTCGCTAGAACTTACTAATAGTATATAAAAAAAAAAAAAAGAGAAAGGGAGGATTTCAGGGTCTGCGTCGTTCCTACCTTAATTCTATAAGAAAGCATAGCTATTACTTTTCCCTTAGAACTAAGGTAGGTCTGCGAATATCTTCCTCTCTTTAAACTACGTTTTTATCGTTATTTATATTATTATTATTTATTACTTATAAATTTCTTAAGTTATTGTTATATTTAAAGTAAATTAATTATATATATATATATATATTAATAGCAGGGACGTATAGATATAATAAAGGTACCTAACTCTCTAAGAAGCTTATAAAAGCTATTAAAAAGAGTAAAAGAATCTACCTCTAGGTATTATTAGAAAGGGCTAGAACTAATAAGAACTAGAAAGATAATAAATAATATAGCTCTACTTATAAATAGGTAAGAATATTAGGAGTAGGCTTAAAAGATATATAGAATAATTTATAAACTTAATTAAAAGAGATTATCTCTATTAGGAGCTAATTTACTAAGAAATTACTAAAAAACGAGGTATAGGGTTATTAAGGTACTTATAGTAATAATAATAATCCTCTCCTCTCTGCTACGCTCCTCTCCTCTACGCTCTACTCTATAGTCTCCTAGTAATAGGTCCGTGCGCTAAGGGAGTTTTCCGAAAGTTACGCAGCTAAGTCTATCCTATCCTATCCTACTACTAGTTAGCTAAAAAAATAAATATTCTAATTCTTTCGAGGGACTATACCTTATTAGGCCTAAATTTTAGCTTATATAAGAGGTACCTATTCTAGCTAGATTTATATATTATCCCCCCCCCTACTTAATAAGTATTTCCCTTAATAGGGGTTAATTTTAGGGATACGAATTATAAAAAGCTAGCTTTTTACTAATTAAGTATAGGAGTTAATTAGTAGCTAATTTAATAAATAATTAAGGAAGTCGCTATTAATATAAGCGCGCGCTACTATAATAGATCGATATACTAAAGGCGTTATTACTATAATAATAGTTAGTATTATTACTAAAGAGGACTTTTAGGCTAATAATAAGAGGGTTAATAGGTAAACCCTTCCTAAGAAGTATACTTATAATATATAGTATAACTTCCTACGGGTTATTATAGCTATTATAAGGGACTTCCTTAATAGTACTAATATTAAGTTTTAAGAGTTATTCTACCTTATAAAGGTAGAGTTCTCCTTACTTATAGACTAGCTATATAAGAGGGACCTCGTTATTAATACTAAGTTCTAAACTACTAAATAGAAGGTATTAATCTTCTTATATATTATTAGGTAGTTAGTAATATAATAGAATACTACCTCTTGTTTTAAAGTATCTTAGAATATAGTATTAAAAACGTTTTAAATTATATTAGAAGCTATATATATTATATATTAATACTTTATAAAGCTACCTAATCTATTATATATCTTAGAAGAGGTTAAATATAATAAGGAGAGGGCTTAGTTTAATAAGTATATTAGAGCGATAGATAGGATATTTATCCCTACCTATATCCCTATAGATAATTAGTAATAATTCTTTAATTAGAAGGGGTAATTAGCTTAAAATATACTTATAGTAATAAAGTTTAACCTTACTTTTATATATATACTTATAGGTATAGAGGGCTCTATTAATAACTTAACCCTACTTAACTATATATTAGCCTAGTCTTTTAAAATACTAAATAGGAGGTATTACCTTACTAACATAGGCTTCTAGTAGGATCTTAAGGGTATAGTAGTACTATTTAATAGCAAGAGGTATTACCTAAAAGATTATAATAAGGGGATATTATAGCTATAGAGTAAGAAGGAGTTATTTAACTTATATTATATAAAGCTAAGGATAATAATAGAGAGGGTATTTAAAGTATTAAAGAGGGTATTTATAATCCTTTAAGGTAGCTTACTAGAGTATAACTTTACTATATAAATCTAGATTATTTATATAATAACTAGGCTATATAGTTTTATTAAAATTAGAGAGAGAGAGTAGAAGAAAGTAGAGGATAAACTTAATAATATTAATATTAAAAAAGTCCTTAAAGTTATATAAGTAAGAGTAAATAAGTTAATAGGTAAAAAAAGGGGCCTAGATCTATATTTTTAGTTATTAATTTAGTACTAGGAGTAGTAGTAAAAGAGGTTAGAGGAGAAGGAGTAGTTAATAGAGGTAGTTATTAGGTAATTAATATTAGAGGTAATAAGGCTATAATTACTATTATTCTATTACTTTTAAGGATTCTATTACTTATTTTTTAGATATTATCTTATTCTAATAAGACTAATAAGACTTTTTTTTAGCGCTAAAGTTAGAGTTTAATAAACCCCCTTAAAATCTAAGTATTCTTATTAAACTAAAAATATTTAAGGTTTCCTAGCCCCTCCTAGTCTCTCTAATTACCTTAGGTTAACTTATCTCTATTACTAGCCTTATTAGCCTCCTCCCCCTCCTCCCCCTCCCCCTCCTCCTCCTCCTCCTCCTCCTCCTCCTCCTCCTCTAAGTCTAATATATTATTACTATTATTAAACCTACCCTTATAACTCCTATTACTTATAATACTATTATTTTATAAGTATAAGAGCTTTAATCTCTTTAGTAACGTATTAAATACTAAAGCTTAAATAGGGTTATTTTAAAATAGCTTATTACTTTTAAAATACCCTTATTCCTAAGCTAATACCTAAATAGGGTATTATAAGCTATAATTACGCTTATAATTACCTCCTCGCCCGTTAGGTAGGTAAGGTAAGCTATTCCTTCCTAACTTATAGCTATAACCTCGTTATAGAGCGTTTTTTTTACTTACTATAAAGCAGCTCGTTTATTAATTAATTAACTACCTCTAAAGGTATTAAGGGTATTATTAGCTAGGCCTAGGCTTAAAGAGGTATTATCTAGATTAAAGTTAGCTACCCTCTACTTATAAGGCTATAGAGTTAGGTTAACTAATATATTATTATTATTATTATTAACTAGCTAAGTACTTAACTCTCTAACCTCTATAATATTATTACTAGTTAGTTTTATACTAACCTAGATCCTATTATATAAGCTTTATATATATAATATCCTATAGATCTAGAGGCTAGCATAGGTTTTATTCTTTATATACTAATTATCCTATACTAACTCTATTATAGTAATTTAACTAGTCTTATCGTTATATAAAGAGCCTAATTTATTAATAAGGTTAATAGCTCATTTATACCTCTATAAGGTATTATTATACTTCGCTATGAGGTTATTAATAGTAAACTAACTATTTAGGTAATATAAGGAACAATAGCGGGCGCAGGATACAGAGCCAACGCTAGTAGCAAAATATTAGCAAATTAGTAGTAAATATATATCCTCTTAAGAAAACTCTATAAGCTAGAGACTTAGAAGGTTAAGTAATAGTTTAATATAACTATATATACCTACGTTCTAGTATTCTAGCCTTTCCTAGTTTAGGCCTATAGCTATACTCTTATAACTCTATTATTTCTACTTTAATTTAAGAAACTAGTACTAGTTAGAATATCTAAAACGAACTAGTAATAATATACTAATAAATTAGTAATAGAGTTTAACTATAATAAACTCTAGGCTAGGTATATAGAATATAACTAATAGGGTCTTAGCTAATATAATATAAGTTACTTACTAAGCCCTAAGATATAAGGAATATAGCGCGGATATTATACTAAGGGGATAGATAACCCTAGTAATAATATAATAGGAGAGATAATCCTAAGGGGGTAGGCTTAGTCCTAGATAGCGCTAGAGTAGGTAGACCTACCCTCGCTTAGTAAATAAATAATAAGTAGTAGCTAATAAAGCACCCTGCCTAAGACCTCTTAAGAAGCTAGCGTCTTAGGTATCCTTACCTAAGTAATAGGATTACTATAGAGATAATAGGAGAGTCTTATAGAGTAGATATATCTATAATAGTAGTAATATAAGGAATAAACTACTACCCTATTATAGGAACTTGCTAACTACCTAGCGATAAGGTACTTATAGAGAGAATATAAGAAACCCCCTATATATAACTACTATATTATAAGTAAGGACTTTATTATAAACTAGGTTAGTAACTAGATTTAAGTAGTTAAAAATAAATACTAACTACGCGCTAGTAGTATACTAGAGTAATAGGTCTAATAAGCGCTTATAAAGATAAGCTTATCCCTATAGACCTAATAGTAATACTATAGGGCTAGGCTAGAAGGAGACCTAGCTTAGGCTAATTTTATAGCGTTTATTTGCTAATAATATATTAATCTAGAGCTTTAAGAGTAGAGGTACTATAAAAAGCTAGATATAATAAGGTAGAAGGAGATATAGTTACTAATATAGTTCTTTATTAAATAGTTAGTAATATATTAGAACTTAGGTATAGTTAGTATAGAAGATAGTAAGGCTAAGGCTTATATATTATACTTCTAACTAGCCCCCTTTCTATATAGGGAGCTTAAATATTAGAAAGTTAAAATATAGAGACTAAGGGATATAGCTATAGAAATAGAACGCTTATAGGAGATATATTACTAATAGGATAGTAAGACCCTATAGAGTAAAAGTAAGAAGTAATATATAAGTAAAGAATACGCGCTTAAGGTCCCCCCTATAATAAGGGCGAGCTAAAGGGGGAGCTAGTAGAGCTCTAGCTATAGAACTATATAAGGTACCTAGAGCTTAATACCTTACTAACTAGTTAGTAGCACGTTATAGGGATCTAATAGGAGCTAGCTTATATTTAACCCTAATATATAACTTATAATATCTAACCCCTTAATATATTTTAGCTATAAGAAGAAAGGATATAAGAGGGTAGATTACCTAGATAAATAATAAAGCGTAAATAAAATATTAATAAGATAGTAAGTATTTACTAAGAAGATAAGAGTTAATATAATCTAATCTATAAGGGAGGTTAAGGAACTTAACTTATTAGAAAACAAATAAGCCGGGGGATTATACTAATAACCCCTATACTTATATTAAAACTAGATACCTTTTTAAAGGGAGATACTATAAAAGGATAAGTAATTATTCTCTAGAATATTACTAAATAAGAAGTAGTAATAGATATAGATTCCTATTCCTAAGTTAATATTATTAGTAGTTAACTAGTAAAGTCCCTATAACTATAACCTATAGTAGCGCGTACCCCTATATTAGAGGGGTTTAATAGGTCCTCTATAATAAGCTAGAATATATACTAGTTAACTATCTTCCTTATTAACTTAAGGGGATAACTAAGGAAGATATAATAACTCTTTGCTAGTGCTCCTTACCCTAAAGGAGCAGGGGACCTCCTCTTATTATAATACTCTATAGAAAGGGAGGGTATTATAATTAATACTTAGATAAATACCTAGGGGTATAAGCGCCTTAGTATTACTAAGCTATTAGTATTTATATAAGAGGTTATTAAGAATAGCTAGAAGGCTTATATTATATATATTTTAGGGAATATTACCCCCTATAAGCTATTAAGAGAGGCTCTAGGTAAAGGGGATACCTTAGAGAGCGAAATAGAATTATTACTAGAGCTACTTAGTAAATAAGTAATATTTAATAAGTAGTTAGTAAAGGAATACCTAGCTCTAGAGGGTGCGGAATATACTATTAACTTAGTTAAAAAGAAAAAACCTCTATATAGGCCTATCTACTTATTAAATAAGCCCTAGCTAGAGGAGCTCTACTAATATATTACTAATAACTAAGTAATAAAGTAGATTTAACCCTTAATAAGCGAGGTAAGCGCCCTTATTCTCTTTATACCTAAGAAGGATAGATCCTTATACCTTTATATAGATTATTAAGGCCTTAATAAGGTAATACTAAAGAACTAATATCTACTCCCCCTTATTAGTAAGCTATTAGATAGGCTTCGGGGAGTAAAATAGATCTTAAAAATTAACTTTTAAGATATATACTATTATATCTATATTAAGCTAGAAGACTACTAGAAGATAGCTTTTAGAACTTATTATAAGTACTTTAAATATACTATTATACTATTTAAACTTATAAATACCCTAGCGACGTTCTAGATATATATTTACTAAGCGCTCGCTAAGCTACTAGATACTTATTATATAACTTATATAGATAATATTATAGTTTACTCTAAGATAAGAGAGTAATATATAAAAGACTTTTACTAAGTACTCTATAGGCTTTACTAATAGGCGCTATATACTAAGCTTAGTAAGTATAGGTTCTACTAATAATAAGTAGAGTTCCTAGGATATATTATTACACCTAAAGGTATATTAATAAACTAAACCTATATCTAAGCTATTACTAAATAGAAGCTACTTAAGACCTATAGGGAGATCTAAGTCTTCCTAGGATTCTATAACTTCTACTATAAGTTTATTATAAGCTATTTAGGTATTATAGCCCCTATAATATCCCTACTAAAGGGTAGCGAGAATAATAAGAAGGGAAGCGAATTTTACTAGCTAGAAGAGGCCTAATAAGCCTTTAAATAGCTCTAAGCTACCTTCTACTTAGTAACTATTCTCTAATATTAGGACCTAACCTATAAAATAAGGGTTAAAATAGATACTTCTATAAAGGCTATATCTAGTATCCTATTATAGTATATTAATAGCTAGTAGTAACTAGTTACCTACTATTCATAGAAGCTTAGTAATACTAAGTAGTATTAGGGAGTAGGCTAATAGGAGCTTCTCGCTATAGTTAAAAGCCTAGACTACTAGGCTTATTACCTTTAGGGTATATTTAAAAAGTTTATAATCCTAATAAACTACTAGATACTAAAGGGAGTTATTAGTATATTAGAGCGGGACCTTTAGGGAAGGCTTACTAGATAGGTATATAAACTCTTAGCATTTAACTTTAACCTAGAGTATAGGTTAGGGGTTATAAACCTAGTAGATAGGCTATCTAAGAGGCTAGACTATATAGAGGGGGAGGTAAAATATAATAATATATTCCTAACCCTAGCGAGGAAGCTAGGGTTCGTTAGTAACCTACTAGTAGACCTCTAGATAAGTATTACTACTTTATAAAATAATATAGAGACCTTAAGAGTATTTATTAATACTATAAGAGCTAGTATAAAATAACGCCCCTTCTAGATAAATAGCTCTAGGGGTAGAGACGCCTTAGTCTCTAGTTAGTATAGCGCTCTATAGTATATTAATATTATTATAATTATAGTAGCTATAATAACTTAATACTAAAGAGTAAGAGAAGATATAGAGAACGCTTAGTAAGAGGTTACTAACCTAGAGGACTCGCTTAGAGCTAGGGTTACTATAATATAGTAGTATATCCCACGCTAAGTTATAAGGGAGCTTATAACGGGCGAAATAGCGTATAGTTAGTAACCCTCTAAAGCAATAGAAAGTCTTATCTATAGACTATAAGCTAATGACTTATACTACTAGACCTAATTAGAGAGGGTATATAGACTAGCTAGTAATTATAAGGGCTATATAATTAATAGCTATAGAACCTTATTCTATAAAGGAAGGTTAGAGCTACCCTAGGAGAGGTTCCTAAGACTTAAAATCCTTCGCTAATACCACGACAACTATAGGGCGGGTTATATAAGGGTAAATAAGACTACTAAGTTAATCTTAAGGAAGTTCTACTAGCTAAACTTAGCTATAGATATATATAATTATATTATAGGGTACTATATATACTAAGGGATCCGGGTTCTAAGGCATAAGCCCTATAGAAAGTTATATCTACTACCCCTACTAGCGTACCTATTTTAGGAAATTAGTATAGACTTTATTACTAGACTGCTACTAAGCTATTAATATAAAGGCAGGGAGTATAATATAGTTCTCGTTATTATATATTAGATAACTAAGTTCGCTAAATTTATCCTAATAATAAAGTAGCTAATAGCTACTAAGTTAGCGTGGATTATTTATAAATAGGTAGAGTACTATTTTAGTACCCTAGAGGGTATTATTAGTAACTAAGATAAGCTCCTTACTAGCTAATTTTAGGAGGAATTTATAAGAGAGAGGGCTATTAAGCGCTACCTCTCTACTATATATTACCCCTAGACTAATAAGCAATTTAAAAGGATATACTAGATATTAGAAAAATACCTATATATATATACTAGTAACTCGCTATACGAATAGGCTATCTAGTTACCTAAGGCTAAGTTCGTATATAATAATAGTTACTATAGCACTACTAGCTACTCGCTAATAGAGGCCCTATATAGCTACTACCTATATTATATAGAATATATAACCCCTGCGAATAAGGTTATAATATAGGGTATAAGGGAGTAAATTAAATATATCTTAAGGCTTTATAAGAGGGCTTAGGAATAGTAATAAAAAGCTATTAAGGTATAAGCTAAGTATTATAACGCGAGGTATAAGGAATAGACCTACTATTAGGGATAAGTTATTAGGCTATTAATAAAGAACTTCTAGTTTAAGAATAAAAAACTAGCGCCTAGGTTTATATACGTAGCTATTATAGAACTAATTAGTATATAAGCTTATAGAATTTATTTACTACTATAGTACTAAAGGATATATAATATATTCTTAGTTACCTTACTAGAACTATAAGATAATTACTCAGTAAGTAGTAAAAGCTTACCTATATACCTAGAGCTTAAGGACGAGCTAGAGGAATAGGAGGTTAAAGAGATTATTATATAGCAGAATATTAGTAATAATATATAATACTTAGTTAAATAAGTAGGTTAGCCTATAGAATATAATATATAAAAACCTATAGAGAACTTAGTAAACGCGCACGAGGCTATTTATAAGTTTAATAGATAATATAAGAAGGCTTATAAGAAGTAGACTATAAAATAGAACTTAGTTTAGAAGTAAAACGTTAATTAAATTAAGTAGCGAATTATTACTAAAGCTATAGTAAAAAGGGGTAATATCTTATAAAAGGGGAAAAGAGCTAATTATCTAATTAGTTATTAACTTCTTAGGATAGCTACGGGGGTAACTACTATAACCGCTATAACTACGAGTAGTACTACTATAACTACTATAGCGACTAGTTGCTAAACTAGCGCTATTAGTATCCCTACTATCGCTACTTATAGGCTAACTACTAGCTAACTTGCTACTAGTACTACTAGCTAACCTACTACTAGCGCTACTACCTAACTTACTACTATAACTATTACTATTAGAAATAGTAATAATAACCTTAGCTCTCTTAGTCTTCTTTACTAACTCTTTACTATTACTTTAGCTATACTTAGTAGGGGTACTAAGATAAGAGGTATAAGAAATAGAGCAAGTACTAGTAATAATAATAAAGTAAGAGGGGATATTATTAGTAATATACTTAGCGAGATTTTCTTAAAGCTCCTTATAAAACCTAGGGAAAAAGGCGATATTATACTTATAAGTATACTTAGGGATTAGCTTTATTAAAAGGTTATTAAGTAGGTAGTTAATCTCGTTATAGAGGTAGTTAATAGGATTATTATTATAAATATATACTAGCTAGGCGGTATTTAGGCGCTAAAGAATATTAATATTATTATAAAAAGTACTAACTTAAAACCTAGTAGTTAGTAAGATATAATTAGTAAGGGAATAGTAAGTAATAGCCTATTTAGACTAGGATATTAAGCGCGAGGTACTTATAAATAGAGGTAAGCTCCTAGAGCTAAAGCTACTCTATATTATAACTACTACTACTAGTAATAGGATTATAAATAAGCTTAGTAATACGCTTCTATATTACTAAATAGTTACTAAGTATAGCTAGAATATAATAATAATAAAGAGGGGTTAGGACGCTATTGCGCTCCTAGATCTAGATCTAGTAGAATATATTCTAAGTAATCTAAGCTACGCCCTAAAGCTCCTAAGGGACCTAGGAAATATTAATATATAATAACCTATTACTAAATTAGTAGAGACTTATAGTAATATATTTCTTCTTATTAAAGTTATAATAAATATACTTCTATATATACTCGCTATATATATAATAAAAATAGATAATATCCTAATATATTTTATAAAGATAGCTAAAATAAGGATAGCTATTATTAGTATTATTAGTAAGATCGCTAGAAAGAATCTTAGGATTATAGAAGTATTTTATAAGAACTATACTTATATATATAATATAAGATATTATAGAGAGCTATTAGTAAGTTACTAGAGAGGGATATAAGTAAGATTAGAAGAGAGAAGGGAAAGAACTTAATAATTATAATAAAGGCTTATAAAATAAGCGCTAAAATAAGAGAGGTAGCTAGATTAAAAAAGATTATAAAGAGGAGAAATTCTAACTAAATTAGAGACTTTAAAAAGAAAACGCCTTTTTATATTTTAAGTTACTAAGTAATAAGGTAAAATAATTATTAGTTATATACTACTAAATAGTTATATAACTATTAATAACTAATTAAAAAATAATAGTAATAATTAAAATTTAAGAATACCTATAACGCGCTAGGAAAATAAAAATATATTATTTACTATAACTACTTAGATCTAGCGTAGAGAGCGAGAGTAAATAATATAATAAAGGTATAGAGAGGCCGCCCTATAGTTAGTAATAATATCTATAATAACATAGAGCTATATTACCCTATTAGTACGCCTTAGGGACTAAGGCTTTAGAGGGGGGGGGTAATTATAAGGAATAATAGTAGGCATAAGATATAGAGCTAATACTATTAGTACAATATTAGTAAATTAGTAGTAAATATATATCTTCTTAAGAAAACTCTATAAGCTAGAGACTTAGAAGGTTAAGTAATAGTTTAATATAACTACGTATACCTACGTTCTAGTATTCTAGCCTTTCCTAGTTTAGGCCTATAGCTATACTCTTATAGGTAAGTATTTCTTATCTTTAGAAGAATCTTAACTATTACTAACCTTAACGCTATCTTCTTATTACTTATTATAAAGAGGGCCCCCTATTATTATAATACTAAATAATACTTAAAAAACCGCTTTATATACTACTTAGTCTATATTACTAGGGGTTATTACTTCGACTTCGCTATTATAAGTAAGGGATTTAAGGCCTTATTATTAACTTAGCTATTAGGTTAGGTATTGAAGGGATTAATATCGTTATTATTATTAATAGGTTAGGTACCTAGCTAAGTACTTAGCCTAGGATTATTAGTATAGTTACTAGCTATTTCGCTATTATCCTTATTAATAGGAAACTTATAAATAATATTATTATTAAGCAGGCTAGTAATAGCTATCTACTAACTACTACCCCCTATTATGATATTACTATTACTATTTTATACTAAAAGTTAAGTAGTAAAAGGAAGTTTTAGATATTAGCTATATTTATAAGGGGAAGTAGGGTTACTAGTAAGCTCTAGGCCCTTAATAGGGGATATAAGTACTTATTTCACTTATATATAGTACTTTAGCGCTAACCTATACTATAGATCTACCCCCTCGAAGTAGCGAAGTTACCCTTAATTATTTACCCTCTAATTATTTTTAGTAAACTATCACGCCCTTAGGTTCCCCGCCATATGGCATCATAAGGAACAACCTTGATCTATTACCTTATCGGATCCTGCGGATGAGAACACGTGACTGAAAATCTTGGCAGGCCATAATCGTGCGGGCCCACTTCTGGCCGGTCCGTCCAATGTGCTTCCGAGCGACCACATTCGGATCGATCCCGAAGGCCGGTCTCGCCTGTGATGCAGGGATGGTGAGGAAGCCTGAGAAGCTCACCCCTGCTCACATTAACAGACGGGACAGGGCTGTGCAGGGCGAAGCCCAGCGTTTCCAATTTCCAGGGACCACGCGCGGCGCGCTACGGATACTGTATCCATTCTCAGGCGGTCTGGCTGGGGTGGTGAGCTGCTGTCAGCGGCACGTCAACCAGAATTCGACAGCAACTTTGTTTGTCCGACAACGTAAGCTACAAACATTGCTCTTATCGGACTAAGTAGTTTGAAGCGGCAGAGTCGACCGAAGACCTGAAGCAATCGACTGCAGCGCGCCGCAATGTTCGCGCGCAGCTGGTGCGACTTAACTCTCGAGATGTTGAAACACCACCGCGGCTGCTAATCTCCAAGCTGATTCAAGTGCTTACTCGGATCATGATGCTGAGCCTGCAAGGAGGAACTATTGGATTTGTCAGTCGTTTTCGTTTGGCACTGTCGGTGCTGTGAAGACAGATGGATCCTCGACATTCGAAACAAGCGTTGACGAAGACAAGAGGGAAATGGGGAAACATGGTCTAAACTGGTGGATGGCGATAACCAAATCCCATCCGCAATGCCCATGTTTCACTCGCCGAAGAGCCTACTATAATTATTGAGGTGCGCTGGGTGCACGCTTGGTGCTTGCTGCAGTGTACCTAGGTATCTACCTACCTACCTTAGGGTACCTACCTTACCTTCCCTTAAGGTAGGGCTCCGAGGTAACGTTAATAGTCTCTGTTCTGGAAAGGGTAAGGTTGGTAGCCAAGGTCTCGTTGGAGGCTTCCCCGCAGCTCCCCTCCACCATCGAGGCCCTCGTCCCAGCTCCGTCCAAGTTCAACCGTGGAGGCTGCTAGGTAGGCACCGGATTCGGACCCCCATTTCCCAGTATTTCTTCCTGGTTACGGCCGCTAATCCGAGTCGAATCAAAACAGACGATCCAGAAAGCAAGCTTCTAACGCGCGTGAGATGACATTGCCGCTGTCTTCCAAGTCCACGCCTGCGTCCCCTCCCACCGTTGGACATCTGTCGGTCAAATCAGCCAAACAAACCAAAAACCATCCCGGGGAATACTACAGTACCTATACAAGCATCTCGCTCAGACACCGCGATCCGACACGCAAGCAATCACGACGCTTGCCCCCAATCCTCTACTTTGCCAACTCTGGTTCGCATTTCCCGAATATTTTGAGTCTGGCAGAAAAGGAGGAGGAGGAGGAGGAGTCTGTACCTACCTGGTACCAATCCTCTCTCGCTACCCCTAGCATCCAACCCATAGGTTCGGCGGCTGAGAAGCAAACAATCCAATCACCGCTGACCTCGACAGACCAGAGTGCTGAAGCGGACCATCAGCACTACTCCCTCGAGCACAGCATTGCAGCCGACATCTTCTGTTACAAGTTGACATACATTGACTCTGCAGAGCTGAGTGTGCGCCCGGCACCTCCTCAATGAGAAGAAAGAGACGAAAACCCACGAGGTCAAACAAGACCCACGAACAAGAGGCTCTCTCAGTAAAGAGATCGATCAAGGGACCGTGTATCCCGCATAACCCCCCGTCGGACCAAGTCTCTGCCACCACCTCCCGGTCAAGTCTAGGTCTTTTTCTCTCCACCGCACCCTCAACCGCCAAGCCGCAAGTGCCACTTGCACGACTCCATTCGCAACCCACCTCTCTCACCCTCTACCACCAACAACTTCCCTCTCCTGGCCTGATCTGACCGACGAGCTTTGACTGCTGCTGCTGCTTCTGCTGCTGCTTATGGCCTTGGGGAGATCGATGCAGAAGCGAGAATAAGCTGCATCAGCCCGCACAGCGACCACTCAAAGCTACCCTGCGTTGCTCACGTTTTCAAGGTACACAACTTCTGGGCTTTAGAGGTCGTTTTGCTTGTTGCTCTTCTGTTCCATCCTTTGCCATTCCGCCAATCTCTTACTTACAAGCTCCAACACCAGTCCGCCGGCCACATCTTTGCCATCCGCGCAACGAGGCGCCGCTGCAGACCCAACTATAACTTTTGCGCCCATTCATCGCGGCCTTTTTACTTGCCGGACTGCGCACTACCTCGCCCATCTCCGCAGCGCCCTTCGAACGCCAAACAGGCCGCAAACCAACAGACAATCCGTCCATGTAATGCCGCCGCTTGGCCTTGCGCTCTGAACTGTCTCGACCCCACATCCACCACCAGGCGGCAACGCGCGCAGCGCCTAACGTGCACGACTGCCGCCCACGGACACACATGAGAACCTCATCACCATCATCCGCCGAATACCCTCGTCACCACACCCCCGCCTCCGGCAAGAGACAGCTCTACCCAGACCTGGCGATTCTGCCAGCATGGCCGCCTTCGTGAGGGTCTCCGGTCCGCCAAACAGCAGCTTTCTCGTCGGCTATCCTGGCATCTCTGCGACGTTGGTATGTTGTCCCTCCATTTTGTGATGATGTTAGGAGGCTGGTGTATTTGATCCTATGCGCCTGCTTACTGACACGCTCTCCGCTCGCAAATCAGCCCCGAGTCGAAGGCAAAGTCGAAATCCGTCCGTCTCAGGGCTACTCTATGCCCGTTGCTATTTCCCTGGTGCGCATATGTCTGCAAAGAAGAGAAACGATACACCCTGCCGCCGAGAATGTTGCGAAGAGACACCTGGGTACCCCGAGAAGAGAAACGACGGACGTCGTCGGTAAAGAGCTTTTGCTGTTCCGATGTCAATCAGGGAAGGAGGCTGAGAGCGTCATCGCAATGGACCTGCCTTTCGTCCTGTTCATACCCTTTGGAAGAGGCGGCGAAGAGACGAACCGACGAATCCCCCCCGCATCACTACAACTCCCAAGTCGAACGGCCGAGACATACTACGAACTCGTCGTGACAGTACAACAAGGTCACACATTACAGAATAAATACTCTTTTCCGATACCGCTCCAGCGATACGACACCCTGTCGACCTTTGGCATGTACAACAAGCCCGAATCTCGGCAAGTCAGCGATGCGAGCGTCGTCACGCTGGGAATATCAGTCCCAAAGTGGAGCTACGGACCGCTCGATCCAATAACAGTTTATATCAAACTCGTACCAAATCCCGACTGGATGAAGAAAGCGCTAAAGGTTACGATTCAGAAGATCACCGTCGCCATCGAGGAGGAGATTACATACAATCCGGAGGGAGACGAACCTTCGAAAAAGGTCAATAAGATCGCAAAGAATCAACAGGTGGTCAATACAAGAATGCCCGAAGCTGGTTATGCCACGAACCTAGGGCTAGTTTTCCCGTCGAAAGACTTGCGCGATCCGGATGGCATCATACGAAGAGGGAAGCCCGCTTTTCCGCTATACGAGGTCACGTCTTTCACTACCAGCTCAACATTGTATAAGATTGAGTTCTTTTTGACGGTCAAGGTGGGACATTCCTCCCTTTGCCTGCGTCCAGATTTGTTTACTAACATCGTTCTGTAGGCGCAACTAAGTTCTACGAGAGATCTTACTGTTCGACAACCACTCGTCATTTGCCCTATGGACCAGCAAGCGTGCAAAGAGGAAATGGACGCTATCGAGCAGGCCGCGAAGGACGCATCGCACGTCGACCCCAACAACCCGATGCTACCCGCGCGAGCGATCGTACTGGCGAATGACCGCGAGTCACTGAAGACGCTCGGCTTATGTTTGGTAGGAGGGCAGAAGAAGCCATTGATCGAGTGAAGCGCGTTTGGCGAACCACGAACGTGACCGGAATGTGTAGTGTACAGCTTACCGCCGGGCTGCGGGGTATAGGGCCGGTTGCCTTTCGGCGGCAGGTTGTCCTACCCTGTAACGGCAAGCGACGATCGGTTTGGCTGGTTGAGATTATTCAGCGCTCAGATTCAAACCGAGCTCGTAGCAGCAGCCTGCGACGAGGTATGCGACTTGCGAGGAAGATGTCTTTTGGGTGAGAGGTGCGCCGTGGGAAAGATACCAGGGAATGGTCGGAGCATCGAGGGAATACGTCGCAATGATCACGACGAATGGTGTCTGGTTTTAATCCAAGGGCCTGCGCGTCGGTGATTTGACAGCGCGGTTTAATCGGCGAGCGAGGGTTCATCACGGCATGGCGTTTGCGGAGTGTTCCGGCTGAGGGAGGCTCGGTAGACCAACAAATGGTTCCTTTAGGCATTTTTGGAGCGCGTTTGCGCACGTCTTATGAGACGACGACCGAGTCGAGGCGAGTGGCGAGTTGTGAGCTGTTTTACGCTGTACATATTACTTACGAATGAGAGTTGAAAAACAAAAGCAACTCAGGTGAGATTCTCACCCCCTGAAGTCATCCTCGTTGAATTTTCGAGTGAAGCAAACATGTGGTCTACACGCTCAAGTGACCTAAATAACTAGAAGTCCCTCACAGAGCTCGGTAATGATCGCCATCGCAGACGTTATCGAGGAAATCTTCAGGCAGTGTAAGTCACGGATCGTTGTAGCAAGACCTGGGCTATACTGATAAAAGGCACTGTGTTCCATTTGATCCTCTTCCTACCTAGACTCGTAGCTCTGACTTCCTACGAGGAGACCCAGTAGGCCACTGCATGTAAATTTATTCCTTGTTAGCTGCGCCCTTCCAAGACAAGGAAGACGTCTTGTCTTATGTATACACGGAACCGTACTACAGTCGATTCTCAGCTCGGAATAGACCCTGCTTTGCCATCAGTATCTTGCTCTAGTAACCAGTCAAAACCCGTTTGCGGATATGCGAGACCTAGACAACTGACCTCTCCGAAGGGTATGTATGATACCGCAATTCTACTAGCGTAACTTCTGTCAAAATAACTGTGTATTTCACCTTGTTCATTGATTTGTCAAGCGGCAACCGGCGGGTCGTGTGCCTGATTTCGTATGGATACTCGGTCCAGCGGTGGTTATGGACAGCAGTTGGTGAAACTTTCTAACGTTTCACAAAGAACAAGAAATCGGATTCTTAGAAGGCACCTCAAAGACTTGGTTTCTTCTGATGATGATACGAAGCTGCCGCCGGGTAGCTGGATAATGGCTTGGGTGCGATCGCCTTGAATCTTGAGGCGGAGGGGAAGGGCAAGTCTGGGGTACGCTGATAGCAATGTACCGAACTAATCCCGGCACCACCAAGTCGTGTCCCTTTAAATGTTCCTTCCATCAATCAACCACCTTAAGCCTAACAAAACCACATCGCGCTCACCTGGAGCGCCGACACCGCATAGGCCAACGGGTCGCAAATAAACCGACACAAGATGCGCGCAACCTTGCTCCTGTCAGCGCTCTTCGCAGCGACCCTCCCCGCCGCGGCCGAGGCGCGCCTCGCCAAAATCTACGTCGAACCCGTCTCCCTCGCCGCGGCGAACAAGGCGCCCTCCTTCCTGGCCGAGGTCGAATACGACATCAAGCAGCCCTCCGAAGCGACCGTCTCCTCGTTTGAGTTCCCCGAGCTGCCCGAAGACGGGGCCAGCAAACTGGTGCGCGTGGGCGTCTACGACCCGGCGTCCGCGCAGTGGACTTCTTCCTTCTCCGTTGCTTCCAAGGAGAACTTCGCCAAGGGATACCAACCCAACATCCTCCTGAGTGTTGACGCCGAGGGCAGCGTCGTCGGAGCGGGTCTGAAGGGGGTCAAGGTCGACGCCGGCGTGACGAGGGATTTCGGCCCGCAAGCTGTTGTCAAGGTTACGGGGCAGGGAAAAACGCCGGATTTGAATAAGCCTGTTGTGTTGAGCCCCGAGGGCAGAAAGGTCGTGCAGGAGGAAAAGACTCTTTTCCAAAAGTAGGTTTACCTTCCAACAAACCCCAAACCCTCCCGTGTTTGGCTGCGCTGCTGGCTTTTGGGACTTGTGATGCTAATGTTTAACTAGGTACTGGTGGGTGGGTGCGATAGTTCTTCTCATGACGATCACGGGAGGTGGAGATGGAAAGTAGATGGTTCGAGTATTGTATTTCTTACGAATACCCTGCAATTGACGTTTACGTATGAAGCGGTATTGTTTCCCAGCTGCTCATCTTTGCATATCATAGCTTGTTTGTTTGAGAGACTCATCTTCATCATTTCACCTGGAAATGATCCGGTGTCCCACGGTTCAAGAGCGTCGGACAGCCTGACTAGACGCTCGTTGACTGGCCGCGAAAATGAAGCTCGGGTACGAAGACTCATTTGCAGCTTCGGGGAGGCTGGGTATCAAATGCAAAACTTCAGCCAAACTCGGGCTCTCCTCTCGCTGCCCTTCACGAATACACTCGCCAATAGCCCCCGGTATCGGGGGCCGAGAGGCTACAATACGGCACAGCTGCATAGCTGCACAACAGAAGACAACGTATTCCCTCTGAACCGCGTCAAATGGAAGATCTAGAATCCGAGTGGGAGCATGAGCTGCTTTACCCAAGCTGATCGTGAAAGTGAAAGAAGAGCTGGAATGCTTCGACGAAGTCGCAAACCGTTAATCATATGCTCCTTTGTCTCTCTCGTCCTTATCCTCGTCCTCATCCTCATCCTCTTCCTCACCCTCATCCGCGGTCTCCTCTACCTTATTCCGGGATATATTAATGAGACTGTCTTCAGATACCAGCTCAAAACCTCCATGGCCCAGCTTCATCATCGTTTCCTCGATATTAGCGTTCCAAGACTTGATGGCGCGATATGTTTGCCGTCTCTTCTCTTCGTCATTCTCTTCAAGGAATTTCTGTCGCGCCTTCGCCGTCAGAATCAGGATGCGTCTCTTCATTTGGCCCAGCTGCGCCTGCGCCCCGGAGCGCCACCATAACAGAAACTCTCGCGCGGAGGTCGAGCAGATACATCTCGGGGCGATGTTCTGCGATCTTCGCGCAAGTCCCGGCTTCGTTCTATCGTGGACACGGCGCGATTTTCTCTACTTCGACAAACTTGAACGTGATTATAGTGTTGCCAGCGTGCTCGGTGCCGAGATCTTCTCCCAATGAAACTCCCACATCGTGCGCGTCGTCTTCATAGACTCACTGCATCTCTGTACGGCTTGCTCACTAAAAGTCTGAGCACCTGTGCCGTGTTTGCTCTGTGTTTGCTCACTTGCGTGACAGTGGAAGCAGATGGAGACTGGGCCTACCCTTTGACGGCCGGTTCTGTACTTTAAGATACATGTCGGTTATTGTTGAAAAATGCGCTTCAACTGATTGGGACTTGCTAAAGCATAACAGGATGAAGAACGATAGAGAATTCTGTACGTTTCAAAATGCAGAGGGAAGCCCGAGTTCCTTGCCAATGGGAGTATTGTCGGATACCGTGGCATGCATGCCCTTCAATAGCAGCTTCTTCCCATTTTCCCTGATCCGATCGCACATCTGAGTGAGATTTCTTCAGCTTGTTTCACGGACCAGCGTAGACAGCACTCCAAACGTTCACCATAAGAGGTCGGGTGACAGGTTTTTCTCGGGGTTGCCTCTTCGTGGCAAGTATAAGTCGTGGACTGTAGCTACTTGAGGATAAGGTGTCGACCGGTGACGTTATCCAGGAAATACACGTGGTCTTATTACCTTCAGGTGATTCCAGTTGTGAAAACCCATCATCTTGGAGGAGTTGAAGAAGGATAATGAAAATAAATGGTCGAAGTACCAAATACCGATCAAGACAGCCATAAAAACTTTCGGTGCTTTAACCACGATCGGCTAGGGGTCTGCTAGACACAAATTTCTGTACATATGTACATGAATATTGGGTTTTGTGGCACGACTTCATGTTGAAGGATTGCTGGCTTCAGAGGTTTGAAAATTTTGTGTAGGAGGTTCGCAACGACAGCTAACCATCGAGGTGCTGTGCGAAGGCCTAGCGCAATGAAAAGAATTGGTGGGGGATGCAGTCGATCAAGATAATCAAATGACGAGGCTTGTTGTGAGGAAGGATGCAAATGGGAAAGCAAGAGAGAGTTGTGTTAAGAAAATCACGTATGGAGGAGATCAAGAGAATAGGCACCCTCTGAGGAGTCTCCCGTCCGACTCGCCTTTTAATTTTGAGACCTTGTTGTTCATCGTCTTTCAGTCCACTTCTAATTTCTTGATTCAAGCGGTTTCGCACCTTATAGGGCCCGTGCAGAGTCGCTTTTGTGGCTCTGAGACCGACCGGGATTAGCGCCGTTGCTCAGAGACGGCGAGCAAACTAGAGCGCTTTACATACTCTTAAAAGCCAGGACACTGACTGGGGAAGGTACGATCGATTTGATAAAATCCGCCGCCTACCTTGCCAGCCTGCAAAGTTCCACCTCCACTTCCCAATCTTTCCTTCCTTACACCCATCTACCCATTCCAACCTTTCTACCACCACAACACTTGCGATATTCTCGCCTTCTTCAACGCGAAACCTCTACAACACACTCACTGTCCCGCAAAGCCCTCAGAAAAGACACAATGGCCGCCGAGAACGCCACCACCGTCCCTGAGGTTGAGACGAAGGGCAAGGGCAAGGAGGTTGCCAGCGAGGAGCCCGTCGAGCAGAGCGAGGCCATGGACGAGGACGAGGAGTCCAGCGACGAGGAGGAAGCCCCGGAGGTATGTCAAAATCCCTGTGCGACTTGCCATCTTGTTTGCGCCAGAGCTAACATCAAAAAAACTAGACCGCCGAGCCTGGTAGGAGCCATCTTTTGCGAGCACTCACTCAAGCATGCGACTGATATTTCTGCGTGATAGCTGACGAGGACGATGGCATGGACGAGATTGATCTCAACAACATCGTCGAGGGCGGTCGCCGCACTCGTGGTCGTGTCATCGACTTCGCCAAGGCCGCTGAGGAGAACCCCGCTGCCGACGACGAGGATGACGAGGACGACGACGACTTCCAGGCCCCGGCCGACGATTCCAAGATGGAGGAAGACTAAGCGAGCTGCTCGTCATGTCAATATTCGTTCACTCTTCTGCCATCAACACCTGGTGGTAAATCGTCGCGGCCATTAGAACGAAATAGCACGACGGAAAATCGGCAACGGGGTTATACAAAAGTTTCACGCGGGCTATAATGGTAGCTTGTCTTGACGATGACGTATCTGGCGGTTGGACACACATAGGCACAGGCAATGGTGGATGGATATTTCGCGTTTGGACGGCTTTAAGAGACGAGTTGGTCTGCTGTCGAGCCCGCCTGATGGGAAGGAATGTCCTTTTATCTTAGCCACGCTGCTCTGCCCGTGGGCGTCAATACCCCGACTATGCTACGGAAACGAAGATTATGCAAACATGAATGTTCCCTAGTGAAATATTAGTCACTGGGTGTCACCGTCCTTTTCGTTTCGCTCATTTTGCCTAGCGTGCCGCTGCAAAAAGCAGTCGGTACGCGTCAATGCAGGTCCCAGCAGCCAGGAGGTCCTCATTAGCTCGCCGACGGGGAGCTATCCACATGTAAGCTGCCAGCTCCATCGCCGATGCATGCACGAGGTGACCTAAATGCCGTTCGAGGGGCCAGCACTGCCTTGGCAAGAGCACATACGTACCGTACCTTACGTAGCGTACCTTATTGTAAACGGACCCTGTAATGCAGACAAGACGAACCGATCGATCCATCCATGACGAGGAACCAGATGCTACGCACCTTACCAGGCTTTAATTTCGAAGGTCTCGGCCAGCATCTACTAGATTGGCGGCTCCCGTCACTGACTGGCTGCGCTAGAAGCCTCCCAAAATCTCGAATGTCAGTGCCACGTTAAAAGTATCAGGCGCATTAAGGTAAGGAAAGCTACTTTCAGCACTTCAGACAGGGCCGGCAGGGGAATCCGATCCAAGGAACCCACCGCTTTCACGTTCTGGCCCTTCTTTTCAACAATTTTTAGGTTATCACCGTCTTCGATTGGACAGCGGGACGACACGTACCCAGAACGGCACCTTACTACGCCCCCAAGAACGGCTGGTCTCTCAACACCCATATCGTCCCTCCTCTTCGCTCCTCCTCATGAGCTGAACTCTTAACAAAGCTCCTACGAGTTTCGCAAAAACCACAACGTCGTCCGATCCCCGTCTCCCATCATATCCCCCTTTCAGCTACAATACCTAGCCTCCAAACACGACAGGGGTTCTCTAAGGCGGGACGTAACGAACGGACCAAGACACTGAGAAAAGACGTCACTCCAGTGGACGGGACCGCCGCTACGGGGTGGACAGCAAGCACCCTTCGCGAAGTAAAATTAAAGATCGCCTAGCCGTCATTCCCTTAACACCCCGGTCGCGCCAGACGGACCTGACCGAGCAAAATCTGGTCGTTATTTTTCTTCGTTGGATTGGCGAAGGGGAAGAAAGTTCTTTTTTCCCTTCCCCCTTCGTGTCTGACACAGTCAGACGCCTCAATCCCCTTGTTGGTATTCCCGCGCCTCGAGACAAGTTCCCCCCCCCCCCGGGCGAAAGAGAGCGCTGTTCATGGTTCTCATCGCGCGCGCGAGCGAGCAAGCTAGCATTTTACGACAAGCTTAGGGGCGCCTGGAGTCGCCTTGCGCTGGGAACACCATGGCTTCAAGGTTAGTCGGAAGACCGAACGATCTCCCACAATTCACTGCGAACCCCAGTACATCGTGGACGAGGACTCGCTGCCGATGCCGCGGCTGCTACGTCGGGAACCGCGGGAAGTTGCGGACTCGATGTCCTCGACTTCGCGGTTTCCCCGCCCCCGTTTCTCAAAACAACCGAGGCAGATGGACTCGATCCTCTATACCTGCGAGAAGCGACACGACAACGATCAACGCGGACAGACGATCGAATGAAGCAGTATAGCTAACGCTCGTCCCGATCACAGATTCGGCGCCTCCTCGCTCCACCAGCGCGATTCCCGCAGCGCTCTGTTCGAGGGCTACACCGGCGACAACGCACGCCGACCCGTCAGCGCCTCGCCCTCTCGCCTCGGAGGCGGATACGGCTATGGCTACGCCGGCGGCAGCGCATCACCCGCGCCCATAGGAAGCCACCTAGGCGTTGATAGCGGTGCCCGGGGATTCCGGCCCGCTACGCCCAACTCACGGTGCGCTTCCTTTCCCCCATCTCTCCCTCAAGGGCACACCTAACATAACTGGGTGAGAATGGCGTGCTGACGGGCGATTGAACAGGGGCCAGTACAGCGACGCAGTCCTCAACGAGCTCGAGAGCCAGAATGATGAGCAGGTGGAGGGTATCATGGGCAAGGTCAGGATTCTGAAAAACGTATGTTTGTTCCCCACTTCCGCGATCTGGGACGGCGCACGTTGCGAAAACACATCGAGGGACACATTCGCTCACGATATTGCAGATGACAGTAGCCATTGGCGACGAGATCCGCGAGTCCTCCGCCCTCGCCGAGAAGATGAACGACACCTTCGACTCAACGCGCCTGCGCCTCCGCGGCACCATGAACCGTATGCTGCTTATGGCCCAGCGCACCGGCGTCGGCTGGAAGGTCTGGTTGGGCTTCTTCGCGGCCGTGTGCTTCCTCTTCATGTACGTGTGGCTGTTCTAAGGGGACTAGGGCCTCAACATTTGCCGTGTGTACATCAAAAGGCGTCCTTGGCTCGAAGATTGTGTGTCTGAAAAGACATAAAACACTAGAGAGAGGAAAAACGTCAAGATGCGACGCCAGTTCGCGAGAGCTCCCCGGCATGGGGGATTGATCGCTACGCGTCAGTTTATGAGTACAGGCGCAAAATCATTTGATGTATGTTTCAAGCATGCTCGGCGTTAGAGGCGTTCCCGAAGAAAAATCCACAATGCTCTCTTTCGTATATATACGCCCTTTCAAAACACAGGGGTTTAACCGGAGCCGGGAAATTGGACGCAAAGAAGAACGATCAACCGAAACTTCGAAGATGAGGGAGAGAAATGACGGACTACACGAACCGACGACGCGAACAACAAAAAGCAAGTCTTGTCCTTACGTATGTGTCTACGTTTTTGGAGAACGGGAAACGGAAGCGAGGAGAGGGACCTTGTTTTTGGTAAATGAAATATTATCAGCATCTCTTTTTTGTAATGACAATGTATACTCGTCTAATGCTATACTTTGCTGTCTCTGAGGTATTGATTATGCGCGTCCGAATGCTTTCTTTGGTTCGTAATTCGTGTTGTGGGCTTTGGTATGGAAATAGTGTTGTCATACAGCACGTTCTGTTCCCTGTGATGTGCGTATGAATCCGTCATACTGAAACGGGGGTATCATGAATCTCTCTCTCTCCTCACAAGCGTCTTTCCATCCGCCGGACCTTCTGTCCGGCCTTTCAACGCCACTAACGCCTCTGGGCCCTGACATTGGGACTGCTGTGCATCATGCTGCTGTTCATCATACTGCTCTCCGCCGACAGCAGACCGCTTAGATCCATACTGCTCCTCGGCCCGCCGCGTCCCCTGGTTGGGCTCGGCGGCGCCCTCAACGGCGCGGCCCTCGGCGCGAAGCTGATGTCTTCTTCCTCTTCCTCGTCGCTGCTGGGCTCTCGGGTGCTGCTGCTCAGGTCAACCTCGGAGTCCGTGTGCTCGTAAACGCCGCTCAGCTCCCCGGCCTCGGGTATGTCATCGTCCAGGTCCGCGTCCATGTCGATGCCCATGCCCATGCCGTCTTCGTCACCGGGCTCCGCGAGGTCTTCTTCGTCGAGCATGGGGCCTCCGCCCTCGGCTTCGAGGTCCTCGTCCCCGCCGTAGATATCTTCTCCGTCGGCTTGGCCACGCACCATGGCCTGCCTGTACGCGTCGTCGGCCATTCGCATCCTTTCCTCAACGAGCTCCTCCCGCCGGCCATCGCCGTCGCCGCCGCCGGGCTGACCAGGTTCGGGACCGGGCGTGGTCTCGTCTTCGTCCTCGTCATCTTCAGAGACCGGATCCCCAACGCTGCTCGTCATCCCGCTGAGACCCTCTTCCTCGGCAGAGTCGTCCTCGCCATCGAATCCGAAACTATCCTCAGCGTCGGGTATCTCGTCGTCTAGGTCACGCACTTCCTCTTCTTCCTGCTCGGCGTCGAGATCCGCGCCGAGATCCGCACCATCCTCCAGCACGTCTTGGCCCGCGGCTTCGGCCTCGGCGAGTTCCTGCACGAGCTGTTCCCGGCGCATGGCCTCGGCGTGCTCTTTCTGCTCCTTCTCTTCCTCGCGCATCTGGTGCAGCGACTTGGGCACGCCGGGGGGTCTCAGCCAGCCGCTGCCAAAGTTCTGAATTAGCAGCCTCCGGCGGTCCATCAGCTGCTCGTCGGCGCGCAGGCGGGCCAGGGCGGAGCGCTCGATGAGGAGCTGGCCCGCGCGGCGCGATGAGGAGCCATGCTGTTGGTTTTCGGAGTTGTTGCGTTGTTCGTGCGCCTCGAGGAGGGCGGCTTGGGCTCCCGGGTTGCGGGAGGAGGTGTACCAGATGGAGTGCGACTGTTTGGCAATTCGGTCAGGAGAGGGCGTCATGCATGGCAGGGGACGGAGGGGTCCTTGGTAGAAGCTTACGTCTCGTGGTGTGAGGTCTGGAAGGAGGCCGAACATGTTGGCCCGTGTGTGCCAGAGCGGCGACTTATCGGTGTAGTAGGAGAAGCGAATGTGCGATGGCTGAGTCTTTGAGTGGCGGGTGAAATGACTATTCAAGGTTGCTGTCTCAAGCTCTTGCACGCACTTGCCCCAGCTGCACGCGACTGTCGCGAGGTTGCAAGGTCAATCGATTCTACAAGTACGTACTGACGGCAGTGCATGGGACCTACGGTGTCACCTACCCCACACTCCCAGACGCGCCGCGTTTAGCGCGCCTAATCCCTGCGCAAAAATTCAAAATGCTTCACCACAAGCGGCAGACATTCTGGCCAAATGACATTTCGTATAACGCTCAATCGCTTGGATAACAAGATGCTGCTGTATGGAATGCGTCGCGCAACCTTGAAGGACCGTCCCTGTCCCAGTCGAGGCAGAACAAACTAGCAACTGCCAGCAGACAGAGTCGGAGAGAAAGGTGCGTCGACCGTCACCCATCGCCATCTTCTTTTCGCCCTAATCTCTCACCGAAATATTGAACCTGCTCGCTAGTTGCGAAAACTCAGTGGCAAGGTGCTCACAGCGCCTCGTCTCCTCGGTTCCATTATTTTGAGTTTTTGTGAGGTAACTAAAACCAGGGTTGGGAATTAGTCAGGTTTAGTCAAAAAATTATTCAAATTAGTCAAAGCTTTAGTCACTATATAGAAGATATAGCTAAAATTATAAAAAATATTTTATTAAATACTAATAATAGTTTTCTATACTATATATTTTTACGAGATTTATATTAGTAATATATAGCTTTTTATTCTAATTATTAAGTAGATTAGTCACTTTTTAGTCACTTTTAAGAAAAATTTAAGACTAATTTGACTAATTATAGTTTATATATTATAAATATAATATACTTAAGAATTAAAA
>JAVHLU010001677.1:0-26939 GCA_036785755.1 Colletotrichum ledebouriae
CTAGGCTATTATTATATTAAATAGTAGTAAGGGGCGTGCTTTAAATAAGTAGGGAGTTACTAATACTATCTCTTACCCTTATCCCTAAAGTTTAGGAATATTATCCCTAGAATCTTAAACCTTTAAATTAAGAGATAAAAAGAAGGGAAGATTATAATAGGTCTATAAATTATTAATTAAAATAAGTTATAATAAAAGAAACCTAATATATCCCCTAGATCTTCTATTTTAATATACTCCTTTTCTTTCTCTTTTAGTATTTTAGGAATCTTAATAACTAGTTATTATCTAGCTTTTAAAGCCTTAATTATCTTTTTTAAATCCTTTAAATACTATTCTAATTATATTATTAAGTATAATAAATCCTCCTCTTCTTTTTAATTACTTTCCCTAGGTACTATAAGTTCCTCCTCCTCTTCCTTAGGTATATAATTATTATACTCTTTATTCCCTAGCGCTAGGAAGACTTTGACTAGGTTCCTTTTTAAATTAGATCTATAAATATCTAAGTTACTTAATTCCTAATACCTTTTAGGAGCTTAAATAAATTTATAAGGTTAATTCCTACTAAACGTCTTTTTAGTAACCTTATTACTTACTAATATTACTAATTAATATAATAAAGCTTTTAGAGCTTATAAAAGGATATAGAAGGGGCCTTACTATTAGTAGTTAAGCTTTTTAATAGATAACTTATTAATAGAGCTCTTAATATTAAATACTAGTACTAAATTACTTACCTCTAGCCTCTCCTTGCTTATAGTCCTCTTATATTAACTATTATAGTATTCCGTAGTCTTCTTATATTAACTATTAATTATCTTTTTAGCTTATTTTCTATCCTTATTAAGTTATAAGAAGGCTTATAGATATATTTAAACCTCCTCTTCCCTTATTATTACTAAATCCTAATTAGGAACCCTCTAGGTTAGCGTTAGGGTCTTAATAGGAGTAATAAGCTTAAAGCTATATAATAAGTAGAAAGGGCTAAAGCTAGTTAAAATATAAATACTTAATTAGTTTATAAATAGGGTAGCTAGAAGGTATAGCTAAGGGTTTATATCTCTCTATCCTCTAGTCTATATTAATAATATATAAGTAATTAGCTAATAACTAGTCTTAATTATATTATTAGCCCTTAGGTTATAAGTAGATATTACTTTCCTCCTTATATTATATTTCTTATTAAATTTAATAATAATATCCTTATTCTCTAGTCCTCTATTAATAACGAGTTTGCTATATAACTTATAGTAATAGACGATCTCTTCCTAGATAAACTTAGCGATCTTAGCTAAAGTCGCTCTCTTAAGCTAGTAAGCTTTAAGCTATCCTATTAATAGATCCCTTATCTTAATAAGGTATTACTTACTTACTCTCTATATATCTAATAATATCTTAGTAAAGGGTAGTCCCTTTAGAGAGCTATAGGTCCTTATATTATCTATATATTAAGCTCTCCTCTTTTAGGAATTAGAGTAATCTTTTAAGAATTCGCTAATCCCTATATATATATTAGCCTAGATATAGTAATTAGATAGTCTTCTAGCTATAGCTTACTTACTTTAATAACTACTCTTTTTATAAGCCTTTATAATTAGTTTCTTCTACTACTTAGTATTATTAATAACTCGTTATAGTATTAGCTTTTAATTTATTAATCTAGTAAAAAGTAGGTAGTTATAAATATAATAATCTAACGCTCTAATCTTAAAGTTATAATACCTTATTAGTTAAATTCCTAGAGGGCGTCTCTATATTATTAAATAGTAAGCGATTTATTAAGAGCGTACTAAATAGGTTTATAAATTATTAAGAAGTATATCTAGGATATTTATTATATTACTAATAACCTCTATATTTCTTACTAGGACCTCCTCTATATACTAGTTATTATTATAGTATTAAGCTTAATTAAAGAAGGAACTAGCTTTTATATCTATAAAGAAGATCTATAAATTAATCTAAGAGTTAATCTCCCCTTTAGCTTCCTTATTAATAGTATTAGAAGGTCCCCGGGGTTTTTATAATAAGCTATTTACTATTATATTCTAAGTATTATAGATATATTATACTTTAAAGTCGAATATTTAAATCTATATAATCTAGTAAATAATAAGGGCTCCTAGGAGGTCTATAGCTACTCTATTAAGTTATATAACTAATATCTAAGTATCTATCTCTAGGATAAAGTATTATTTATATAAATAATTATATACCCTCTTTAAAGCCTTTAGAATACTATATAATTCCTTCTTCCTAGTATTATATAATAGCTCTAGTTCTAACTAAGTATTACTCTTAAAGCAAGAGACTACGCGCTAGTTATTAATAAATTATCCTAGGACTCCGCCCTATCCTATATTACTAGCGTTAACTATAAGGTAGATATCTCCTCCTTTAGGGCTATAATCTATAGTAATAAGGATTAGGGCCCTTATAAGTATTACCTTTAAGGTATTTATAGCTATCTATTACTTCTCCTCCTAGCTAAATAAGGTATTCTTCTTAAGTAAGTTAGTAAGTAGATTTATAATAGTAGAGTAGTCCTTTACCTAGGATCTATAGAATATTATAATCCTAAGGAAAGCCCTTAATTCTATTAAATTAGTATAGGTAGCTTATTTATAGATCTTAACTATTTCCGCTTCCTCTAGACGATGCTTATTAGTACTATAAATATAACTAATAATTATTACTACTTCCTAGGCTTATTATAACTTAATTACTACTACTATATACTCCGCTAGTTCTAAATTCACTAGGACCTTATTAATACTCTATAAGTATTCTAAAATAAATCTATAAATCCCTAGATAAGACTTAATCTCTTCTTTATTATATTATAAAGTCGGTCCTTTAATAGTAATATTATTAAGGAAGGCTTTATAGTAGCTAGGGATAAGGTTATATAGGATTCTAATTATAACTTATATAACCTAAGTAACTAAGTTTATTACTCCTTAAAGTAATATATATATCTATAATAGTCTAATAAGTAATATAAATATTATTAGATCTCTACTTATAGGGTCTAACGGGACTTAGGTATATCTTAAGAAGAAATCTAGTAGTAATAATAGTTAATATATAGCGAAGTTCTCTAAAAAATCGTCCGCTAAAGGGGGTAATACTACGTCTTATATTATAACTATATTTATCTTAGTTACTAAGTTAATAAGCCTTATCTTATTATCTTTCTTTTATATAAAAAAGAATAGATTATAATAGGCTATATAACTTTGCTTAAGGATTCCCTTCTCTAGTCTATCCTTTAGAATTAAAATAATATCCTACTCTAATCCTCTTAATATTAGGATCGCTTTTGCTTACTATACCTTATATAGTACTATCTAAATTATCTATAGAGGTATAATAGAAGGGTATATAGAGCTATAATACTTAAATTCCTAGGCTAAAGCTTTCTCTCTTATAATAAGAATAGCTAAAAGGAGCTTCTTTTCTTTAGGCTATAGATAATTAATAGTCTTAAAAATAGCTTCTTATTAAGCTCTTATAAGCCTTATTCCTTACTTAATAGTTTAAAACTTTAGTATAACTAGGCTTATAAATAGGGCGCTAGGATCTAGGATTATATCTTTCTTAGCTTTTACTTATGCTTTTAACTTCTACTCTAGGTCTCTATCTAGGGTCGAACTATCTAATATAGCGTTATTAATAGGTAATATCTTCTTATCTTTCGTCTTATATATTATATTAATATCTTCTATTAGTAATATAGGCGTTATTAGTATAAGTTTATAATTATTATAAGAGCAAGTAGTATCTATAGCTATAATAACTTTAACTCCTTTTTAATATACTAACTTATACTTCCTCCTAGGTACTTTCGTCTTCGTTATTCTTTTCTTAGGTCTATAAATATAGTATTAATAAATAATACTATAGCTATTATATCCTACTATATACTCTATATTTATAATTACTTTATAGATCTTATTAAGCTTAGGGGCGACTTTATTATAGATCATAATCTCTAGGATTTCTCTTAAAAATTAGTTTAAACTCTTTAAAAATAGTAATAACTTCCTTATCTAGGTCTAACTATTACTTAACTTTATCTAGTAGGTTATAAGATCTTTTAAAAGCTTATTAAATTACTTTAATATCCTAGCGTATCTTTATACTCCCTAGCGTTATATCTAACTCTTTCTCGTTCTTAATATTATTAACTTACTAATTATCTCCTATAAAATCTAAGCTTATTACTATATTAAGTCTATTAGTAGTAGCCTCTATTTCCCTTCCTCTATAGGAGATAAGAGAGTATTAAGCTCGGAATTACGCCGCAGCCCCTTCGCAAAAAGACTATAACAAATTCACCTAGTTCGCAGGCATAATTCGGGAAACACTATATAGGTATTTTAACCTATACCCTCTACTAGTTAAGGAAAACAATATAGGAACCCTATATATTCCTACTACTCGTAAGTAAACCCTCTAAATATTACTATATAGAGTCAGACGCGCGCTATACTAGGGCTAATTACATCGGAGCCGAACGGGCTACTAAGGCTCTTATAGCAAAGCCACTATACGAGATAACTCCTTAACCTAAAAGGTCGACCTTCGAGCAAGGTACTAAAGGTAAAAGCTACTATATAAGATAACTCCTTAACCTAAAAGATTAACCTTCTAGTAAGGTAAACGCTACTATATAAGAGGTAACTCCTTAACTAAAGAGGTCTTTCCTAAGAGGTTCTTATAGCTAGAAGTATAAGAAGCTCTACTACTACGAGCAGGGCCTTATACCTCTCCCTCTTCCTTATCCCTTAACTATATTAGTACTAGACCCTATATATAAAAACGCTAAGCCTATATAAAGCACGCCTTTTAATACTAATAACGCGCGAGAGCTTACTAGAGAGTTTAGTATTAATATAATTAATAAAACCTACTCCTTCTTTAACTACTCCGTTATATATAGAGAGTATATTATTAGTATAGCCCTTAAGAGGGCTCTTATTAATACCCCTAGAGGGGATACTCGCTATTATATTATAGCTAAGTAAGTAGACTTAGTAGTAGAAGCTAGGTAGGTTATTATATACCCTATAGAGTAGCCCTTCTTTAAGCAGGTCCTCTATATTATTAAGGCAGAGGCAGCCTAGGCCCCTTAGGGCTTAAACGTTAGTAAGTATAGCTTATGCTAACTAATAGAGAGAGCGTTACTAACGACGGCATAGCTACTACGAAGGCGTTAGCTAACCCGATTAAATAAGAGGACTAGCGGACGAAGTAGTAATAGAGGCGGTATTAGTAGCGCGGGTAGTACGCGAGAGGAAAAGTTAATAGTTTCGTAGTTTAAATAATTAAAAACCACGTTATTATTAATATAAAGTTAAAGATCGTGAGGCTATAGGCACGTATAAGTATAGCTATAGTTAGGAGAGTTATAATTATATAACCGAAGGCTATATATTATTAGGAGGCGCGGAGTTAGAAGGTCTATTGCACTTGAGCAGGTAAAATCACTATGCAGTGGCTAGAGGCCAATAAGAGAGTATATTAATACTAAGAAGAAATAAAGTAGTCTATCTTAGTAATGATTTCTAAGAACTAAGTAGTTAAGTCCCCTATATAAAATAATAGCGGGATATTAATCTTTATATTCCTAGACTAAAGGGCTCTAATAATCTAGTTCTATATATACTCTAGTATTATTTAAGTCTTTAAGATAAAAGGAGCTCCTAATACTAGGTCCTTATTATAAGCGTTTTTAGGGAAAACGAAAAAGCTAATATCCTAAATCTAATTACTACTAATATAAATATTATTTATAATTATACCTGCGAATTAGGCTCTCTACTCTCTATTAGTAATCCCGCGGATCCCTATATTTATCTTAACTATATCGCTCTATAGGCCTAGGCGCTTAATATAACTTTTACTAATAAGGTTAATAGTAGAGCTACTATTAATAATCCCCCTAATTAATATATTTATAGGGCTATATAGGGTAATAGTAATCTACTAGTAGGTTATAATAAAGTCTAGGATAGTAATATATCTTAGTAGTAGAAGTAATACTAAATCCTAATCTTCTATTATAACGCCTATCTTAAAGATAGGATTAATTATATAGTAGTTAAATTAGATTACCTTAGTTTATAAATCCTTAGGTAAGTCTATAGAAATAGTAGCTAAAGTTGCTTAGCCTTTAGAATAGTTCTTATTATTATTTTATTAATCTATTTATTCCTATAGCTCCTCGTTACTTTCTCTAGTCTTATTAAATTAATCTAGAAGCGTAATATTAGTAGGAACGAAGACCTCTTATACCTTTAAGTTATATCTATCCTTATACTTAGTAATTATAGTTTTAGTAGTATTATAAACTATTCTATCCTAGTTAGGCTAGTTCTAATAAAGGAAGGCTTTAGGGATAGCTACCTTCTTATTTACTCTTTTACTATATAGCTTAAGGGTAAGAGTATAGCTTATTTATAAATTACTAACTTAAATCCGAGGCTTATCTTATTTATCCTATTTCTACTACTTAACTTATTCCTTAGGGGTATCTAGTAATATAATATCTTTAGCGTCTTCCTTATTATCTAGGAGCTCTATAACTCTCTAAGTAATCCGAATAGGAGGGTCTTAAATTATAAGTAAGTCTGCTATTTAGGGAGCCTAGTAATAATAAGTATTATAAGGTTCTATATAATACCCTCTAGTTTTCCCTCTTTTAATAGTAGTAATATCTTCTACTAGGTTAATATACTAGTTTTTTACTTTAAAGCTAAAGAATATTATATCTATAAAGTTATATAATTAAGTAGTATTTTTTAATAAATTTATAAAGCTAATAAATAATTTAGGGCGTATCTTATTATAACTAATAACTCTTATAACCTCCTCTAGAAGTTTTAGCTACTATTTATCCGCTAACTTACTCGTAGTAACTATATAGTATATAAAGGTATCCTCGTTAATTAGGATATACTTTAAAATTATCTAACTATTAGTTATTTTATAGTTATAGCCTTTATTAATAATACCTATCTTAACCTTAGTACTTATATCTAGGGTCCTACTAAAGTAATAGGGCGATATATAGTAGTAAACCCTATTCTAGCTAGCCTTGAGATACTTAATATAGCTAATAATAATATAGTTAATAGCGCTATAAAACTAGTAAGCCCCTATAGCCTAGAAAGGTACGTACTATAGTAATCTATCTTATTAGAAGCCTCTATAGCCTCCTCTTACTCTACCTCTTCTAAATCCCTAGTATTACTAGTATTCTCCTTAGTAGTCCCTACGTCTAGCCTATAGGTAGAAGTATTATTATTATTAGTATTAAGTCTGCAAATAGTCCTATAATTATTATTTATAAGGTTTAGTAGCTTCTATAGTATTTAGATTAAAAGTATTATCTCCTTAGCTAATAACTCTCTTAATAAGGGTTAAGATATCTATCTTATAATTAGCCCTATTAATATTTAGGGTCCTAAAGTTCTCTATAAGAGAGTTAATAATTAAGCTAGTAGTCTAGGCTATAGAGGGTTCCTTAGCTTTAGCCCTCTACTTTATTAGAATCGTCTTTATAGGGATATAAAGCGTTATTATTAGCTTAGGCTTAACGAGGCTAGATAACTATTAAAGTTCCTAGCAGGTAGTAAACTATTTAATTAGAGCGTCTTCTATTATAACCTACTACTTTAAAATAACCTTAGTAAGCTAGTAGCTAAGACTTTAGGCTATAGCTCTTATAGCCCTCTCTAAAAAATAGCGATAAGTAATATAAATAAGCTTAGCGTTAGTAAGTTCTAGGTCTCTATACTAGATAGCTCTCTATTAAAGCTATTAAATAGTAGTAATTAATACTATAACCTAAGAAGGGTTATTATCCTTAATATAAGATCTTATAACTAGGTTCTAAAGGTCCTTATTAGGATCTTAATAAGACTTTAGGTTTATAAATCCGAACTAGTATAGAAGTCTCTCCTTAGCTTCCTTCTAGGTCTTAGCTTTACTAATATAAGATTTTACTATATCTTAATAGTTACTAGAGCTATATATATAGACCTCGTTCTTTATATTTTTATTAATCTTATAGTAAAGCTTTAAAAAGCTCTTATAGTTAGTAATAAAGTTAGAGAGATTAGTCCTAATAAACTTAGGCGCTCTAGTTAAATAGGGAGTTATTACTATAATAATAGGACGTCTTATAAGGAGATTAGTAAGGGCTATAATATCCTAATTAGTATACTTTCCTTTAGGGGAATATAGAGTACTTAAGGGCGTTACTCCTATTCTAGAAGTAGGATTTATAGACCTATTTATATTATTATTAGAGGCTAGCTACCCTATAGCACGAGGTTATATCTTACTAAACGAAGCTCTTATAAATCTCTCTTTAAGCTATTTCCCCTTATTAGAAGAAGATCTAGTATCTAAGTTAGCTAAAGAAGAAGAGGATATAATACTTATAAGTCTATAAATATTAAAGTTAATATTATATAGTTAAAGTAATAAAGTATAGTAATTAATAGAGTAAAGTTATTATTATAATATCTTCTAAATAAAAGGATAAAATAAGTAAGTATAACTTTCTTTAAATAGAATAAAAGAGGAAATAGTATAAACTAAATAACTAAATAAATATAGGAAAGGTCTAGTAACCTCGATCTTATTACTCTAGGCTATTATAGATCTACTTTAAGTCTTATTACTTAATATAGAAATATCTTCCTAATACCGCTCTTATCTTAGAAGAATTCGCAGCTTCTCTATATTAGTATCTCTCTAAAGTTAGTACGTTACTCTTAATACTTAGGGCTATAATAATAAGGGGTTTATTAGTCTCTAGTTACTAATCTAGTTAATCTCGCTATACTTATTAGCTTAGTAAGACTACTAATCTCTATATTAATATTATATATAGCTATCTTAGCTATATTAGCTATAACTCGCTAGTTAAATAATAGTAGTTATAATAATATATAAGGGGGTAAGGAAAGGAATATACTCGCTAGAACCTACTAATAGTATAAAAAAAAAGAGAAAGGGAGGATTTCAGGGTCTATATCGTTCCTACCTTAATTCTATAAGAAAGTATAGCTATTACTATTCCCTCGGAACTAAGGTAGGTCTATAAATATCTTCCTCTCTTTAAACTACGTTTTTATTATTATTTATATTATTATTATTCGTTACTTATAAATTTCTTAAGTTATTATCGCATTTAAAGTAGATTAATTATATATATATATATTAATAGCGGGGATATATAAACGTAGCGAAGGCACCTAACTCTCTAAGAAGCCTATAAAGGCTATTAAAAAGAGTAAAAGAATCCGCCTCTAGGTATTATTAGAAAGGGCTAGAACTCATAGGAACTAGAAAGATAATAAATAATATAGCTCTACTTATAAATAAATAAGAATATTAAGAGTAGGCTTAAAAGATATATAGAATAATTTGTAGATCTAATTAAAAGAGATTATCTAAATTAGGCGCGGATTTACTAAGAAAATACTAAAAAACGAGGTATAGGGTTATTAAGATACTTCTTATAATAATATCTATACTATCTTCTAGTTTACTACGCTCCTCTCTTCTACGCTCTACTCTATAGTCTCCCTATAACGGGTCCGTACGCTAAGGGAGTTTTCTAAAAGTTACGTAGCTAAGTCTATCTTATCCTATCCCACTACTCGTTTCTAGGTTAAATACTACTCTACCTAGCGTATTACTTAGTAATAGTCTACTAAGTATATACCCTCTTATGCGTTAATATCTCTTCTTAATATATAAAAAGTAGAGATATTAAGCTAGGGAAAGGTTAATTATTATATAGGTATTACTCCTAGTATCTACTAGGATATAAGCTAGATATTCTCTATTAACTCTAACTTAAATAATAATAAGCTTATTATTAGCTAGTTATTCTTATTTATATTCTTCCTAACCTAATATCTCCTCTTTAATAAGCTCTAGGGATTAATTTCGCTCTAGAGTTAGTCTTTTCTTAACTTCTTATCTTCTTTTAAGAAGTTAGTTATTACTTAGTAGTTATTTATACCCTTATAATATACTAGTTCTTCTTTTAAGGTCTTTACTTTTATAACTCTAGGTAGCTAGTTCTCTTTATTAGGGTAGCGCTAGGTAATATAACCTCTAGCTCTATAAGTATAATAGGTATAGAGGTCCCTTATACCCTTTTAAAACTATGAGTATTATATTAGGGAGGTATCTAAAGAGAACCTAGAGTTTTAGTAGTTATAGCGCCTTACTTCCTTAACTTATAAAATATATATAGCTCTAGTTATATAGATATCCCCCTTAGTATTCTTAGTAGTAAGTCTCTAATAGGTTACTAGGTAGTTACTAATAACCTTCTAGCGCTCTACCTTTTATATAATACTCTAGACCTTTAAGAGCTAGCTATTATAATTAGCTAGTAAGTTAATAGTAATTAGCTAATCCCTTAGCTTAGGGGTAAGAGAGGCTTCTAGAAATAAGATCTAGACTTAACTAGGCTAGTTTATACTATTTATATTAATTAATATTTATTTAAACCTTAATAGGAAGGTTACTAGGGATTTATTCTCTTTCTACTAGAGGGTTTATAGTTAGGCTATAGCTTATAATTAGATATTTAGGTCTTTATATATCTAGTCTAGGTAGGCTATAAAGTCCTTAGGGTTATATTTTCCCTTACCCCCCCCTAGCTTTATAAAAAGTAGAGACTACCTATTAAGCTATAGTATCTAAGTAGGAGTTAATAAAGTACTATACCTCTATATCTATAGTATAGAATACCCTATTTATAGTAATCTTATATCTTATCTATTATACCTAGGTAATATATTCCTTCTACTTACTTAAAGACTTTAGGGGTAGGGGTAATAGCCTCTAATATATTATACTAGGTATTACTAGTACCTTACTAGTAGTACTTATAGGGGTTTATATAGCTATATACTAGCTCTTCCCTTACTTAACCTCCTATAACTATTACTAGAGGGACTCTATTACTATTACTAAATTAGCTTATAATAGCTTATCTTAAGTTTTAGCTATATTACTATTAACTATCTTACTAACTAGTAGGGAGTAGCGCTTAACTTATTATTATTATAATAATAATAAGCTTAAATATATAAGGGGTTCGACCTAAGTTTATTTAATAGGAGGTTGCTATAATACTATTTATTTAAGCTAAAAAGGAAAAGGGAAAGTTTTCCTCTCTAGTAGAGATTTTACTAGTCTATAGGGAATAACTAGGTAGGCCCCGGGTAGGCCCTAGGTAGCTCCTTAAGGTAGTGAACCTAGGCAGAAGCCTAGGTAGGCTTAACCCGGGCGTAGCTTATAATACCTAGTAGCTAACTTAGTTACTTATATAGGTCCCTCTAAATTAGGTTAAGATATTTAATAGATATCTCGGGGTGCTATTTAAGCTAGGGTAGTAGGTATATATAATAACTTAATAGGTTAATAACTTTCTCGATTTTAAATAGGCCTTCCTAAGTATATAAGAACTTAGTCTAGCTATTAAGATAATAACCTAGGAGACCCTTCTTTAATAGTTTAATATAGATTATATTACTAGTAGCTAACTATAGGGGCTAATAGTAGTTATTATTATAGTAGGTTTTTATCTTCGCAAGGGAGATTTAGTAAGCCTCCTATACTTCCTAATAGATCTTGTATTACTAAGAGCTAAAGTTAGTAGTTAGTTAGTTTATAAGGGATAGAAAGGACTTTACTAGTCTAATAAAGAGGATTTTATAGGGGATATATCTTATAATAGCTAAAATAGATATATTAAGATATATTAGAACGTATAGTAGAATATCTTCTTAGTTAGAGTAGTGAAGTTAGGAGCTAATTATCGCTTCGAATATATAAATAATTATCTAGATAGTTCATTCGACTTATCTATTAGCTTAGTAGTAATATATTACTAAGACTTTAAGTTAAATATTAGTAGTAGCGTATAATAATATCTATAAGGCTAAAACTAATTTAGGGTTAATATTAGAGATAAGGACGTCTAATAGGCCTTAATTAGGGTATATATTATAAATATATAACGTTACCTATTATTCTACCCTCTAGTTTATATAACTAACGAGGCTTCTTATAAACTTAGAAGTCTTATTAATAAGGAAGAGGATAGCGTTATATCTATACTTAGATATAGGTAAAGTAGTAATAAAGTCTAGATAGATTATTAATAATAGAATATAAGATATCTTAATTAGAGTTAGGTTACTATAGGAAGTATTTTAATCTAGCTTCGCTTTATAGTACTCTAGGTAGTATATAATATATAACTATAACTCGCGACGTATACCCTAGAAGAAGTAGCTTTTTTATAAGAAGTTATGTATTCTCCCTATACTAATATACGCTCTATTATTATAGGTAGCTTTATATATATTAGGTATAGCTATCTATAGAATATAAAGTTATAAGTTATCCTTATCTCTAAGGTAGAGTAGCTTTAACTAGTTAAGAAAAAAGCTATATAAGCTCTATCGACTAGTTTAGATTATTATATTATAGATATAATAAAAGGTTAGGTCTATTAGTAGTATATATAGAATTTTCTTACAAAGCTCGTTAGATATTACTAAATTAGCTATAATCGTGCCTATTATTGATTTTGCTTATTCTAGTTATAGTGTTATATTTAGTAGAGGTTCTACTTAGTTAGCTTATTATTAGGCGCTGCGACGGGTTATAATCTAGATCTTGCGGGATAGATATGCCTTGTCTAGGTATACCGTGTTATTATCTATAGTTAGATAGTTATTATAAGGTTCTATAGTCTTATTAATATCGTCTTATTTATTATTAGTTAGTAATATATAGGGTAGTAGCTTTTTAATTAGTAGCCTTAAGAGTATATTAGCGTTAATATATTTATAGCCTAGATAATATTAAATAATAATGCGATCTATCTATTTAGCGAGCGTAAGTTTCTAGTTTACTAATTAGTATTATTCTTTAGGTTTGCTAGAACTAACTATTTAAAAAGTATTATAGACTACTACATAGTCTAATAGTATATAGATCTTGCTATTATTAAGGTAGTATTCTAGTTTATATAGTAAGTAGACTAGAGCTAGTGTTTTAATCTCTATAGCGGTATAGTTCGCCTTAGCTAGAGATAAGGTATATAATAAGAAAAGGATAGGTTATATTTTATCATTAAGCTATTCTTAATATAGTGCTACTCCGAGGCCCTTTTAGCTACTATTAATATAGAGGATAAAGGGTTTAGAATAATCTAAAAGGGTGCGATCTATAGCTTAGGCAAGCTTGCGTTTAATATAGCTCTATACCTTTATAGCGTCGGTTTATACTTATTATTACTAGTTATTTTCTTTATAGCGTTATATTTTCTTTACTTTACATATATTGTCTATTACTTAAAGCAAGAGGGGTAATTAATATTATATAGCAAAAGCGTTATATTAGGGATTTCTAAGTAGCAAATCGCAGAAACCTATTATCTTAATTTTAACTAATAGGTTAATAATCTCTATGTATTTAAAAATAAATTCGTAATAATAGCCTATAAGACCTAATCCGCTCTTAAGCTCCTAGAGGTTAATTAGTATTAGTAATACTATAAAAGCTTCTATCTTTTATTAGGTAGTACTAAGTACTGAGCAAGATACCTAATATCTAAGTGCTTTAAGCCTGGGTTAAGCGAAGTAATATTTTAATAGGGATAGGTAGTATCTAGACTTCTATAAGAAGTTAAGAGAGAGGCGTAGGTAATCTAGATAGTTTTCCTTATTTTATAAATAGATAATAATATTATTTATATATATAAGTATAAACTACTAAAGGTAGGGGCTAAATAGGTACTCTATATAGTATTAAAAGAAGGCTAGAGAGGATACGAGACCTATAGTTACTACTATAAAGCGTTTAGACCTATAATAGGGCGTAATAAATACTATGTTCTATTTATTATTAGGCACGATTAGTTAATTTAAAAAAATCCTTTAGTAATATTAATAGCTAAGAAGATAGTACTTCTTAAGAGGGAGCTAAGGAGCTTATCTTATCTAAGTAGGGGGTATATATCTAGCTATATCTTAGTATTGATATATTAAAGGTTAATAATAATGCGTAGTTTATTATTTCTCTAAACTACGAATACTAGTGCTATAGTAAGGTATAGTTCTCCTAAGGGTACCTTCTTTATAATATTAGCTTTTAGTAAGGGATCTAGAACTAAGTCTATAGCAGTCTTATTATAGCGTAATAAAAAGTATAGATATTAGTAGAAGTTAGCAAAATCTACGTTATTTTTAAATAGGATAGGTATATTAATACTATTATTAAATTTACCTACGCTAGGTATAAATAACGGATAGAACTTATTAATAAGCTATTAAACTTATTATTAGTAGTCTTAACTCTAATAGTCTAATATATCTATAGTAACGTTAAGAGGGTCTTTATCATAATCCTAGGATATATAGAATAGATATCTATCCGGGTGCTTTATATTAAGTAGCTTGTTATCTAGGCTATCTAGGCCTAATAAATCTATTAAAGGAATAGCTAAAGACGTATTAATAACGAAGGTATTTATAGAGGAGGTAATATTAACATATTATAAGAAACCTAGGCCTTATCCCTTGCAGATTATTATAAGTACTAAGCTAAAATTTAAGAAGGGAAGAGCGCAGTCCTAACTAGTAGTAATAGTATATAGTAGGGATCTATAAGATAGCTATTATAGGTTAGAAAAGGCATACGGTTATATAATATAGCTATATAGGGTAACTAGTAGCGCTTAATATTAAATTAGTATATTAAATTCATAACCTAGCGGAAGAATATAATTATAATCTATATATACTTATACCTATTGACGTTAAGGTTAATAAGGTATAGTTAAGGTAACGGGGATAGAGTTACCCTCGTTCGTAACTAAGTAGTTATTATTATATAGGTTACCCTAATAGATATAAAGGGCGTGCTTATATAAGAAGTATCCTCCTAGGATAAAGTTATAAGATATAGCATTAGTAATATATACTAATTTATTAACTTTTAGGATAAAGCTATCTTAACCCTATAGAATAATAGGACTAGTAGCTATAGAGGAGATTAAAGGTCCTCCAAATCTAATACCTCTAAGTCTAAAAGGCTTATAGGGCTTAATATTAATATCTAGGTAATATTAATCTACTAACTTCTAGTTAATTAGTAATAGGGCTAAGTAGGTATCTAGTAGAGTAGTATATTAGTAACTAGAGGGAGTAAAGATAACTACTTTAAGGTAAGAGTAGGAGTTAAATTAGCAGGATATACTATTAATAATAAAGGATATGCGGGCTTTAGTATAAGTATAAGAGGGAATTTATATATATGTCTAACTAATCTAAGGCCTTATTAATTATAAGTAGGGCAATAATAGCAACCTATTTATCCTCTACCTATAGAACGGAATTTTCTAAAGAAAGCTCTAAAGTAGGGGTAATTAGTAGTAGGACAGTATTATTATCCTTATATTACGCCGAGCCTATTATATTTACTAATAATAAGGGCTAGATAGTAGTTAAGGTATTTAATATAATTAATACGGGTTCTAGCTTAGTATTATCCTTAGGGGGCTTCTGGCTATATCTAGCCTTAATACGTATTATATTAATAGTAAGGATGTCTTCATAGTAGAGTTATAGTAAAACGCATTCTATAGTTAGTAGTTACTAAGGGAGTTTAAAGACTCCAAGTCTAATAAGGAATTATTAGAGTTATAGTTATCTTTGTAGCTTATATAAGGGGATAGAGATTTAAATAGTAAGCGCTCGCGAGGATATCTTACAGTAATATAGGCTTTAACTAGGTATAGGAGATAATTGCTATTAGAATAATATTAAAAGCAGCCTAGGCGGTCTATATTATAATTACGCGATTAGCACTCCTCGTTCTATTCTTATTAGTCGTTATAAGCAGGGTCTAAGGCTTATCTATCTATAAGCTAACTAGATTTATTCTTAGGGGGCTCGTCTTAGTTATAATAGTTCTATAAACTATAAGGTTTATTATATTATTCCTATAAATATCTAGGTCGAGGTTCTTAGTTATCTTAGCGAGGATAGAAGTTATTATATTATTAGTTGCGAGGTCTATAGTTATATCTAGGATATTAGACTTAGTTTTAGTCTTAATAGCAATCCTAATAGTAGTTATTATAGCGTTAGCTATAGTAGTTCTAATAGTCCTCACGCGGTTAATTATTATAGTTATAATATTTATAGTTATCTATAGCATCTAGTTGTCTTTAGATTTACTCTTAGAGGTCGTAGTTATACTTCTAACTTACTCGTGCGGTATGCTCCTTAGTAGCGATCTATAATTTAAGGTCCTAGACGGTATTATAACTACTTAGGTAGACGAGTATACCTAGGTCTAGATCTATACCTAATATAAGATATTAAAATTAAATCTCCTTATTATATTTACCTACCTTATTATATGTCTAAATTTTCCTATTAATATATATTTATAATAGTAATATATCCTCGCCTATAAATATATACTTAAGCTAATTAGCTTTAATAAGTATAGCTCCATAGTCTTTTTAGAAGTATTCTAAGAGTAAGGTCTTCTATAGGTCTAGATTAGAGGTTATTGTAAGGCGTTAATAATAAGGGAGTAGATTAAACTACTCGCTACTATCTATTTCCTTTAATAAGATATTATAACTAATGGCTTAGGTAATAGTTTTAGGTCTATATAGGTTAGCGAGGTATTTAATCTTATTAATATATAAAGATATGAATATCTTAAAGCTATTATATATAAAGATTTCTAGCTTTAACTTCTCCTTATCTAAATAGGAGTTATATAAATATAGCTTTTACTAGTTATAACTATAGCTAAGGGGACTATTTTCTTAAATATAAGAAGAAGTAGGATACCTATTATTATAGCAATTAACTAGTCGCTCTAACTAGCAGGGAGTAGATAGATAATAAGAGGGATTATTATATTAAATAGGGATAAGTTAAGGGTAGGCTTAGATAAGGAAGGGTATCTAAGGGAAGAATATAGGATATATACTAGCTAGGAAAGGTCTTACTTATATAGGACTAGGCTAGTAAGATACAAGAAGCTATTCTTAAGGTATACTAGATTTAGTAAGCTACTAGTATTCTTAAGGTTTAGAGTTAGCTAGTTACTATATATAGGATAATAATAACTAAGGATTAGCTCTCTCCTTACCCTTATAGTATTTTAGTAGGGATACTTCTAGTTTAGACTAAGAGTCCTCCTTAGTAGCTTCTAAGCCTCTTATAATATAATTAACTACTTATAGTAGTTAATTAGGATAAGGGGCGAGGATTGCTAAGGATCTATTATTAAGATCGTATTAGGCTAAGTCCTTAATACTCCCCTATTAAGAGGGAAATAGATTATATAAGGTACTAATAGCTATATTAACCTACTTATTAGTAATATACTATTTCTATTATAAGTACTATCCCTCGTCCTATAAGTTAGCGAGGATATAGAGGATACTAATATCTAGTAAGTATTAGCATCTAGTAATAAGGAACGCTAGACTAGTAGTTAGCTAAGAGTTATATATAGCTAGGCTCCTTAGTTAAGTAGGCTTATTAGGGATTTAAGAGCTAGGTTTAGAACCTAATATAGCGCCCTATAGGAAACTGCTTATTATTATTTTAGGTTGGATAGCTATATTAGTTATATATCTAATATATAGCTTAGGGAAAATAAGTAGCTACCTAGGTAATAGGAGAGGTAGCTATAAGGTAGTAATAGGTACTAAGTCTATAGATAGTAATAAGGGAGAGTTAGATATTAGGAAATATAATTCTAAGGTAATAATTAACTATTTTAAGAGCTATATTAAGTCTAATAGACCTCTTAGTTACTTTTAGATACTTAAAGGAATATCTAAGGGTAATAAGAGTAATAAGTTTAATAGTAATAAATTACTATCTTCTAAGTAGGCTCCTATAATATAAGTAGAAGGTTCCTTTATAACTTTATCTTATATAATTAGTAGGGGAGATATTAGTAATATTATTCAAAGTTATATAAGACGAGGGGGTTAAAGTTAAATAAGAAGTTAGAAGAGAGGTTAGAAGAGAGAAAACGAGGGGGCTTATATATCTAGCGGGGCTAACTAAGCAGGAGGTAACTAGGTCCTTCTGTAAAAATAGCATACCTATTTAGAAGGTTTAAAAGAGGCTTAATTATATTAGGAGGTAATAGCTAATAACTGCTCTTCCCTTAATAACTACTCTCCCCCTATAATTATAAGAGGTAGTTATATAGTTAGTTTAGGTATAGGTTCCCTTTTAGGCTACTAACTAGCTAGGTTTTAACTATCTTATAAAAACGAGCTATAAGGGTTTAAGTCTAATAACTAGCGAGAGGGTATAGCTACTAATATAGGGTAAGGAGGCGTTATTACTACTAGTTTAGGATTTAGTATATAATCTAGTATAGAAGTTATATTTAATAAGTTAGAAGTTATTTATAGGGCTAAACTAGAAGTTATATTCCGCAAAGTAGTAGTAACTACTAATAATACTAAAGTAACTATTAATAATATTAAAGCGATTAGTACTATAGATATTATAAGAGTATTAGATAATAAGTTAATTATTATTATAAGGTCCTTAGTACTAGCAGGGCCTAGGGAGCCTGCTTTAGTAGTAGTAGTAGTAGCTATAGTAGCTATAACTATAGCTTTAGATATAAAGTAACCTTAAGTATCTCTTAGCTAATTAGCCCCCTATTAATAGATTATTCTACTAATATATAGTATATAGATCGTTAGACGTTATTTATAATATATAAACTTAAGGTTAAATCTCCTTAAGTAGTAGGGATACTAGTTATATCTTAGCTAGAGCGACTAGATATAAAGGGGAATAGGAGCGTAAACTATATAAATATAGGCTTACTTATTAGGGCCTAGGACCTAATAATCCTATTTAAAGGCGTTATTATTACTATTATTAGTAGGGTAAAACTAAGGTCTTAGACTTTATAATTATATTTAAGGTTAGATTTCTTACTTATAATAAATAATACTTATAGTAGGGGATTTACTAGGAAGAAATTCGATTAAAATAGAAGATAAAGGGGGGTCGTGCTACTATATAAAGAGCTAGGCTTTATAATAAAACGATAAAGTAATAAAACTACCTAAAGTAGGTAAATAAATATCTCTCTATATAAAGCTAGGTGTGATATATCTAGAGAGACTAATTATATAGGCAGGGGTCGCTAAGGGAGAAGGTCTACCCTGGTGGGTGACCTACCCCACGTCACGTGACAGGTCATCCCTTGCGGCTGTAGCTACCCCGGGCCCGAACTAACGCGATCGGCCGAACTGCGCTGGATAGCTAATATCCAGTAATATCCTATTCCGACATTAAAATCAGAAACTTAATGTAGATACTGTCCTGTCCTAGCCCAGATATTAATGCCAACCTTCACTCCCTTAAGTAACGGTAAACCGGCGTGAAGCGTATCCTCGTGGACTGAGCCATTCTCCCTGAGATTTTTCCAGAAGATCGCGTTACCAGCTTTCACCTGGAAAGTAAGCCTCTCAGCGTTACAATCTATATAATTACACCATTGCTTGTCCTCGGCTCCCCAGTTGACGTGAATCCGCGAGAACTCTGTACCACATCTTTCTTTACAGCTGTCGTCTAGTATAGCAAAAATAGTAGTTAATCGCTCTGTCTCGTTACGCCTCAAGCTGTGAATGCTTGTTTGAACAGCTGTTTTCCACAAGAGATCGTAGTGGGGTTTATATTCGCCGCCGGATGTGTAACTAGTAACTTGGAGATTTTCGAAGTTAGACAAAGGAAGGAATCCTTGGAACCTGGCAGCACGAGACATGACTAATTGTACGACAGTATCGCTGCGAGACAGTATTGCAGTTGAACTCTTGCGCTCAGCTACTTCGATGTTGCTGCCTTTGGCGTCGGTAACTAGGGAGCGATTGTATTTTCCCTCGCTATAAACAAGGTTTTAATCAGAACCATAACGTATTAATCACAGAGCACCTGCCATTAGGCTTCGTTACTTACGCCAGCTTACGCAAATGATCGATTTCCCTTGGACTTAAAAAGTTTTCCAGGTACATGATCAATGGATCATATGAAACAATGATGGTTTGGAGCCGCGGCTCATAGTGACTCAGTGTCACATCAGTACAAACAATGCACATCAGAGCTGCAAGAGCGCCAACGAGGCCAGCAGTCACCCAGATGACCCTGCTCCCAAAGTGAAGTAGGGCTGTCTGAACTGACTTCGTAAAACGCTGTACTGGCGACATGGTGCTCTTGATATATATATGGAGAATGGTAATATTCTTACAGAAGTAATTGACCTGCACGAGAGACTTCAGTATATATACTAAACATTTTAGGTTTTAGCCTCAGTTAGATCTTGCGGTGCACATTGAGTACGAGTCATAAGCGTATTAAATGATATGTTTACTGATCGGTGGCGTGATATATGCTAAGTGACATCGTCAGAGTGAGATGACTCTGGAAGTAGTCGGAAAGTCAAACAGTTCCGTCTCAATTGCTACAGAAAGTTAAAGACCCACTTATCATCGAGAAATACGCGCAATAGGCCTACGCAATCGGCCACTTCGGCACGCGAATGTCAGTTTCAGTTAACGGCCCTGAATCGTACATTCGAGCTTGAGCATTCCGAGGGCTAGGTTTATCAACATGAATTCAAGGAAGTGCTGCACCAACGAGATACAGGCCAAGGACAATTTGATAGCTGATTTTAAGCTGCTCTGTGCTGAGTCGGCGGTGATTCCGAGAGGCAAGAAATAGGGCCGGTGGGAGAGTGTCTCTAGTTTGTGATCGCCCTCTAACGGCACACTGACTTCATACTTCGTACCGATTATGCAGAAACCCTAGGCTTTCCTAGCTAACAACGTTTTATAGAGTCATGATTTTAGAATTATATGTATGTCTAAAGTTGTTGATAGGTTGCTCAAGCATTCAGACACTGGACAACGTTTTGGACCCACATTCACTGAAACATCGTCCTACTATTCGCGCATAGCAATTCCATCGACGTTAGCACGGGTATGAAATGCGACCTGACTCAAAGAAAAGAGTCTCAAGAACCAAAAATATAAATACCCCAGACACCCCGCAACAATAAGACGAAATCTTTTTTTGCTTCACACATGCACCTACTTGACAATAACATCATTCTTCTACTGGTTTTCTACTCTCAGGAATTTTGAAATATGAAATTCTACGCTCTTCTCACCGTCGCTTTTGCGACTCTTGTTCTTGCCGTGCCGGCTCAAGAGGTTTGAGCCCCTCTGACTTCTCTAGCTTGAGGCAAGCCGTTCACAAATTTTTACAGCCAGCTGCCAACTTGGAGGTGCGCGAGCCGAAAAGTGGACCAAGTGACCCTTGCGGAGTTAGTACAATCGGCTATTAATCCTGCGTGGCGTAGTGTTTACTGACTTGCATAGCCTGGTGGTGATCCGAACTGTTAAAGCACTTTGGAGATGAGCCAAGACTACCTACTTCAAACGTTACACCAGCGAAATGCTAGCAAATGACTTTCTTGTAGTAACAGTGGTGGACGATATGCACTACGCAGCTCATCGAATTAAGTACAATATAGCGCAAGATACAAAGTGAAGTGCTTACACGACGTGAAGAAAGTTGTGAAAGGTGTGTATTACTACCCTCTATTGGGAAGTAACTGCTTGCTATTGAAAATCCTTATAATGCCTCTACTATGTGCGGACTCTAGTCCTAGAACATAGTATCGAATCATACGGTATAGGGTGCAAAAGTGACTAAAAATTAATATATAACTATATAGAAAACTCTATATATAGATCTAAGCAGAATTTATACCTAAAACTAGCTAATATAGATACCGCCTAATTTATTTAGATTGCGCACTACTTTTATATATATACCACGCTCTATTATATATACCTAGGGGGTTAATATAATATACTCCTTTAGTTTTAATATAATATAATATAACTAGCTAATTTCTCTAATTAATACTAAAGCGCTTATATCTAATATATTTAAAGTTATTTAATACTTTATTTAACTATCTTAAATACTCGTATATACCTATATATATAAGTACTTAATATTACTTATAATAATCCCTTATATTATATCTTTTTATTCTTAAGTCTACTAATTAATAAGGAATCTAGAGGGTTAGCTCTAGCTTCTCTTAGTAATATCTATAAGAATATAGTTAAGGATATTTATAATATTCTAAGGATTATCCCTTTGTTCCTATCTTCTATTATTATCTTTATAGTATTATAAATTTATTTAAGTAGTAATTAAGTAGCTTAAGGTAATACTAGCCCTTCCTTTTATCCCCTATTCCCCTAAGTAATAAACCTCTTTACCTAAGGCTTTATAGTAATAAAGAGGTCTTAGGAGAATTAAATTTAATATAGTCTACGTAGTAGGCGAAAAATATAGGTAAAAGATCTATGGTTTTTAAAGGTTTTCTCCTTAAAAGCGATAAGCCCTTTTATAAAGGTTTACTATATTTAGGTATATTTGACGTATTAGTTATATTAAGCGCCCTTAAGCGGGATAACTATACTAAGTATATTCAGTATTAATTACTTATATAAGAAGAAAAAAGCATTACCTATAATATATAATATAAAGTCTAATTTATACCTCCCATTATAATAATATATTAATAACTAGAGCTATATTACTATATATAGATAACTTTAAATACCCTTAAATCCTATTTATTTTGTCTAGCTTATATATATCTTACTTTAGGCTAAGGGAGTCTTAGGCGTAGTATTAGCTAGCTTTAGGAGGTCGGGGTAGTCCTTATCCTCGTTATTAATAATCTCCTAAGTAATAGCTAGAAGTTAGTTAATATTAATATTATAAGTAAAAGCTAGCTAGGCGTTATCTTAATATTACTCTAGGAACTAATAGCGAGACTTATTACTAACCTTAGGGTATAACTTACTAATACTATTATCCTTAATTATAATAATTAAAATAGCGAGGGATATAATATTAGTATAAAAGCCTTAAAGGTTTAGAGTATATTTATATTAAAGGTTAGCTACGTCCGTGGTCTTAGGGTTATTAAGGTCTAGAAGGGTATAAATAACGCCAACGTTATTACTATTAATTATAGCTTAACTAATATATATATTATCCTTAGTATATATACTAAGAAACTCGTATTATAGTATTTATTTAATAATACAGAATAGCGATTTAGCGCTAAAATCCGGGTTACTTATAATTTATTTAGTTATAAATAAGTTAAGAGCGTAGGTATATATATATAAACTAAGGATAATTATACTATTCTAGACTAAGATATAGAGAGTTAGATATTTAGTATAATAGGTAGTAATAATATTAGTTATATTAAAGAAGTAGATATGCTAAAAGTATATATTAATTACCTCCTATATATTTAGGAACTTAATATAGGAATAGGTAAGGTAATAAAAGCTAGAGATATAAGTATAGGATTACTAGTTAGTAATAATAATCTTTTTAATACTAGTAGTAGTATTAGGTATCTTAGTAGCGCTAGGTATATTAGAGGTATTATAAAGGCTAATATTAAAGGAGGGGTTAATATTAGGATAATTACCTAAACCTATAGCTAAAGCTATATATTTAATAGATAACTTAGTAATAAGGTACTACTCGGGGCTAAGAAAACCTAGGCTCTTATTAGTTAGTCCCTTAGGGATAGTCGCTATAATAACCTTCAACTTATTAGTAGCTATCTTAATAAACTAGCCTAAGTTAAGCGCGATCTTACTAATATTATTAATATAACCCTTAGAGATAGCTATAGCTAGCGCGATTTATATATCTTTATATCTATTAAGTAGGATAGAGATATAGCTGAAATATTTATTATAAGCTCGTATTCCCTTAATAGGCTTAATAGTATCTACTATATTAGGGGTATTAGTATTAGTAGCTTACTTCTTAAGAGTAGCTATTTTATTAGTCTTATTTTAAATAATAAGAGTTAATCTAGTACTAGTTATACTAATATTAGTTAATAATTAAGGTTTATTATACTTAATAATATTAATAGCTTTATTAAGTTAGCTAGAGTTAAGGGCTTATTTAAGCTAAGTAGCTTTAATAAGTTTATTAGCTTAAGCGCGTTTAGTATTAATAGGTTTATTATCTCTACTTAAGGCCTCTCTAGATATAATAATAATACGTTAGCTAGTAATAGTAATACTATAATATAAGTTAATTTTGAAGGAGTTCTATATAATATTATAAAAGGATAGCTACTCTTAGTTTAAGATAGGATTAGGAAATTAATAATAGAACTTAATTTAGTTAATAAATAGTAATTAGGGAATAGGATATGTATTAATACTTAGGTAGATAATAAATAGGGGATTTAAAACGTTATAGCTAGTTTTATAATATTAGGTCTCTTAGTTAAGGGTGTACCTAAAGATTTCTTAGTTATAAACGTAATATCCTAGCTTTCTATAGGGGATTTTAATATTAAGTAAGTAATAATAAATATAATTAAGTATAATATACTTAGTATCTTCTTATTTAGATCGTTATTTATTCATAGTAAAATAGTATCTAGGTATATAAGATATAGGTTACTTATGTAGCGCTAAGTACGTAACGATATTAAGAGTTAATAAGGGTCCTTAATATCTAGAAGAAGATAATAGTAATAAAATAAGAAATATAAGTATAATAATTATAAGGTAATAAGGATAAAGGTATTAACGCCTTTCTATAAAATATATATATAGAGGGAAAGGTTAGCTTAATACTGGGTAGGTAAAGGCAGTAATAATAACTAATAGGGTTCCCTAGTAATATAAATTTATTTTATATATATATATTTAAGCGCTAACCTTTCTTATTAGTTAAATAAGAATAGGGATTAATCCTTAAGCGAGGAGGGTAATTATATTTATAAAGATTCTTATAATACTAAGGGTAGAAGGTATTTAAAAGGGAAGGTATAATAAATATAGTTATTATTATTATTAGGCTAAATGCGAATATTGCTATTATTAGAGTAAAGCCCTTAGATATACTAAGTATATTAAATATCTTTATTTTATAAAAAAACCTTAGTTAGAGTATTCTTTCTAATTTAATTATCTATTTAAAGAGCTTTAAGTAGTAAGTTCCTTATTTATAATATATATTCTATTATTCTATAGGGTTCTTTCGAGGCCTTCCTCTTAAGCGCTTTAGTAGTTTTTTACTAGGCTCTAATACTAGTTTAATACCTTTTTAAATAGGTCTTTAAGCTTATACTTATTTGAGTTTAGAATTACGCTATAGCCCCTTTGCAAAAAGATTATAATAAATTCACCTAGTTTATAGGTATAATTTAGGAAATACTATATAGGTATTTTAACTTATACCCTCTATTAGTTAAGGAAAATAATATAAAAACCCTATATATTCCTATTATTTATAAGTAAACCCTTATATAAAGTTAGATATACGCTATACTAGGGCTAATTATATTAAGGCTAAACGCGCACGGACCACATAGTGATGTAAGCGCGATTTCTGCTTAATAAGCTACTGCTTTGTAGTTACGTTTCAGAATATCTTACCCCTCACTTCACGAGGGTAGGATTTGTAGCTTAGAAATGATATTAACAATACTAATGATTTTATATCAATTAATTCTAGGAAAAATAAGTCCTTATGCTTAAATTTATTAGCTTTCATTACTATATTACTTAGCCTATTAATATCTATTATTCAGGCTGTTTTACCGCCCCTTTCGCTACTTATATACCTATTCTTACAGGTTATAAGCCTAGCTCAAACCTTTTCGATAACCTCGCGCCTATTTAACCTCCTCCTTACTTAAAAGATCGAAGGCTACTACGAGAAGCTATTTAGAACCTATATCGATTCGATTATATAACTATTAATACCTCTATTACTACGAAACGAGACGATATTGCAGCAAAACTATTCAACCTTGCTCCCCTCGATTATACCTATACGATTTATCCCTAAGCCTATATAAGTCTTAGTTCATCTATATTCACACTGCTATTCGAACGAGGCCTAATATAGGCTATATACCGTCGGTTATCCTAACTATTGAAGGGTCTACTACTACTTAATATCTACTTAAAGACCCTAAAAGAGGAATAAAAGAGGAGGAATAATAACGAGTTAAACCCATAACCTCTAGGTTTTAACTATATATATATAATAACAAAGCTATAGTTAATACTACTGAGCTATATAACATATAATATCACTTTTATCTTATTGTGAAATTAATACTATATTAGAGCCTATATATTATACTCCTAAGGTTATCACAATGTCTGATTTAAAAGTGCAGCTTCCTAAGCTATCTAGATCTAATAACTATAAAGTCTAGTCTATACGTATTAAGGCCCTACTTATTAGTAAAGATATAACTATAGACTTATCTAAGCCTATAGATAATAATACTATAGATCCAAATAATAAGGCTCTTAGCTATAAGGCTCTTAGCTATATATAGCTATTTTGCAATAAAAAGGCCCCGGCATAGTGGAATAAAAATAATAATAAAACCAAACAACCTTCTATCTCTACTACTACTGAGGAAGTTAATATAACTACCTCAAGGGTTATAGAAGAAGTAGAAGAAGAAAATAATACTTCAATTACCCCCTATATATCTATTAATTAAAACGTTGATTAAAAGGAAGATCCTATGGATCTTAACGACTCTAATGAAAATCAGGAGTTTGAAAACGTAAATATATCCTATCATAATCCTTATAATAATAATATAACTAATAATATAACCTTAGGTACTTTGATTTAATAGAGTATTATAACTAAGGAAAAGGACTTAGGATCAAGGCGTTATAACTAAATTAATACTATATTCTATAT
>JAVHLU010001678.1:0-26933 GCA_036785755.1 Colletotrichum ledebouriae
CGGTCATGCCATAGTTTATATAGATCTTTGTTATTATTATTGGTTATAGATTGCGTATAGAGTAGGTTATTATTATTATTATTATTATTCCTCTTTAAGGGGGCTTTATAACCCTGATTCAAGGGTACCTTAAAGAGATAGAGGTTATTAGACTTATAGCCCGTAGCTATAGTACGGTTATTATATATATTATATAGAATAGGTTTCTGCTATATAATAGAGGCTATGCCTATATTATTAAGTCGACTTTGACTATGTAAATTAATACCTAGTTTAGGTATATAATAGACGTCTTTTAATATTATTTTATTATTATTAGGGAAAATATTTAAATCTCCTCTTATAGTAGCAGTAAGCTGATTTACCTTGCCCTACTTTATGGAGGTATTTATAGACGTTTTGTTATATAAAGGAGTGTTATTTGTAACTATATAGATAGTAGCAGCAGTATTAATATAGAATATAGTATTAATTTAGTTATAACGCCTTGATCCTAAGTCCCTTTCCTTAGTTATAATACTCTATTAAATCAAAGTACGTTTTCAAATTCCTAATCTTTATCGGAATCATTAACATCCATAGGATCCTCGTTTTGATCAACAGGTTGATCCATAGATATATAGGGGGTTATTAAGGTATTATTTTCTTCTTCTACTTCTTCTATAACCCTTGAGGTAGTTATATTAACTTCCTTAGTAGTAGTAGAGTTAAGAGGTTTTCTATTTTTATTATTTTTATTCCACTATGCTAGGGCCTTTTCAGGGTATAGAAAGGCATAGTTATCCTCAATATAGCTAGTCTTTTTGCAGTTTTTATAGTATAGACCTTTTTGCCTTTTCTAAGGCTTTTTAGTAACCTTATTTTTATTTTTATATTTATTATTATTAGTAGTAAAATTTACTACTCTACCCTTAGGTCTTGATTCGTCTAATAAATTAGAGAATAGACTATTAAGCGTATAGGTATCCTTATTAGCCCTAAGACCTTGAGTAATAGTAGTTATAAAACTATTATACTCTTCGTCTAGGCTATTTAATATATGTACTATAACTACCTAATTAGGTAGTTTAAGCTTATTATATACTAGGTTATCCGTAAGTTCCTTTATTTTGTTTATATATTCTTCTATAGAGTTAAAATTACTTAAAGTAGTATTAAATAACTCTTTGTAGGTTAGGAACTTGTTAGTAAACCCTGTAGGCTTATATAGGTCTTTAAGATGTTTACTAAGCCTCGTAGGCTATTATATCCCTTAGAGGCCTATTATTATAGAATAGCTATATATAGCTTAGAGCCTTATTATTTGGATTAATATTATTATTATCTATAGGCTTAGATAAGTCTATAGTTATATCTTTACTAATAAGTAAGGCCTTAATACGTATAGACTACACTTTATAGTTATTAAATCCAAGGAGTCACCTCTTGTATAGTGGCGTTCGCAGCACCTTGCTAGAAGGTCGACCTTTTGGGTTAAGGAGTCATCTCGTATAGTGGCTTTTGTAGCACCTTTAGCACCTTACTCGAAGGTCGACCTTTTAGGTTAAGGAGTTATCTTATATAGTAGCTTTTATAGCGCCTTATTAGAAGGTTTAGCGAGGGCGTTACTACGAGAGCCTTAGTAGCTTATTCGGCTCTGATATAATTAGCCCTAGTGTAGCGCGCGTCCGACTCTATAATATTTAGAGGGTTTACTTACGAGTAGTAAGAACGTATAGGGTTCCTATATTATTTTCCTTAACTAGTAGAGGGTATAAGTTAAAATACCTATATAGTATTTCCCGAATTATACTTGCGAACTAGGTGAATTTATTATAGTCTTTTTGCGAAGGGGCTGCGGCGTAATTCCGAGCTTAATAGTTATTAAATCCAGAAAGCTTAGGAAGCTATACTTTCAAATTAGATATTATAATAACTTTAGGAGTATAGTATATAAGCTCTAATATAGTATATAGATTATAATAGTAAGATAAGATAGTTATATAGCTTAGTAGTATTAACTATAGCTTTATTATTATATATATAGTTAAAACCTAGAGGCTATAGGTTTAACTCGTGATATTCCTCCTCTTTTATTTAATTCTCTTTCAAGGGTCTTCCGACTCTTCTACAGAAGACTACCTAGTAGGTAGACCTTCTATAGTTAGGATAATATCTAGTATATAGCCTATATTAGGCCTCGTTCGAATAGCGGTATAAATATAGATAAACTAAGACTTATATAGGCTTAGGGATAACTTAAAGATATAATCGAGGGGAGTAAAGTTAAATAGTTTTGCTATAATATTATCTCGTTTTAGAATAATAAAAGTATTAATAGAGGTATAATCGAATTAATATAGGTTCTGAATAGCTTCTCGTAGGAGGCTTTGATCTTTTAACTAGTAAACTAGTTTAGCTAATATTTCTAGTTCGGCGTAGGGCGTATAAAGGCTATATCTTTTAAAAGTATACCTTAAATAGGTAACTTTAATAAAGGGGATAGGCCTGAGGTGCTTATTATAGTAAGGAGGAGGTTAAATAGGTATAGGGTTATTGAAAAGGTTAGAGCTAGGCTTATAACCTATAAGAATAGGTATATAAGTAGCGAAAGGGGTAGTAAAATAGCCTGAATAATAGATATTAATAGGCTGAGTAATATTATAATAAAGGCTAATAAATCTAAGCATAAGGAGGCATTTTTCCTAGAATTAATTAATAGAGGCATTATTAAATATTATTACGGGCTACGCCCGGGTTAAGCCTACCTAGGCTTCTACCTAGGTTCACCGCCTTAAGGAGCCACCTAGGGCTTACCTAGGGCCTACCTAGTTATTCCCTATAGACTAGCGAAATCTCTACTAAAGAGGAAAACTTCCCCTTTTCCTCTTTAGCTTAAATAAATAGTACTATAATAACCTCCTATTAAATAAACTTAGGTCTAACCCCTTATATATTTAAGCTTACCATTATAATAATAATAATAATAATAGTTTAAGCGCTACTCCCTATTAGTTAGTAAGATAGTTAATAATAATATAGCTAAAACTTAAGATAGGCTATTATAAGCTAATTTAGTAGTAGTAATAAAGTCCCTATAGTAATAGTTATAAGAGGTTAAGTAAGGGAATAGCTAGTATATAGCTATATAAACCCCTATAAGTACTACTAGTAAGATATTAGTAATACTTAGTATAATACGCTAGAAGCTACTACCCCTACCCCTAAAGTTTTTAAGTAAGTAGAAGGAATATATTACCTAAATATAATAGATAAGGTATAAGATTGCTATAGATAGGGCGTTCTGTACTATAGATATAGAGGTATAATACCTTATTAACTACTACTTAGATACTATAGCCTAGTAAGTAGTCTCTACCTTTTATAAAGCTAGGGGGAGCAGGGGAAAATATAACCTAAGGACTTATAGCTTATCTAGACTAAATATATAAGGACCTAAATATCTAGTTATAAGCTATAGCCTAACTATAAACCCTCTAGTAAAAAGAGAATAAATCCCTAGTAACCTTCTTATTAAGATTTAAGTAGATACTAGCTAATATAAATAATATAAACTAGCCTAGTTAAGTCTAGATCTTACTTCTAGAGGCTACCCTTATCCCTAGGCTAAGGGATTAGCTAATTACTATTAACTTACTAGCTAATTATAATAGCTAGCTCTTAAAGGTCTAGAGTATTATATAGAAAGTAGAGTGCTAGAAGGTTACTAGTAACTACTTAGTAACTAACTAGAAACCTACTACTAAGAATACTAAAGGGGATACTTATATAATTAGAGCTATATATATCTTATAAGTTAAGGAGGTAAGGCGCTATAACTACTAAAACTCCAGGTCCTCCTTAGGTACCTCCCTAGTATAATACTAATAACCTTAGAAGGGTATAAGGGACCCCTATACTTATTATACTTATAGAGCTAGAGGTTATATTACCTAGCGCTACCCTAATAAAGAGGACTAGCTACCTAGGGTTATAAAAATAAAGACCTTAAAAAAAGAACTAGTATATTATAAGGTTATAAATAACTACTAAGTAATAACTAACTCCTTAGAAGAAAATAAGGAGTTAGAAAAAAGCTAACTCTCGAGTAAAATTAAGCCCTAGAGCTTACTAAAGAGGAGATATTAAGTTAAAAAGAATATAAATAGGAATACCTAGCTAATAATAAGCTTATTATTATTTAAGTTAGAGTTAATAGAGGATATCTAGCTTATACCCTAGTAAATACTAGGACTAATACCTATAAAATAATTAACTTTTCCCTAGCCTAATACTTCTACATTCTATATATTAAGAAGAGATATTAAGCTATAAGAGGGTATATTCTTAATAGATTATTACTAAGTAACGCGCTAGGTATAATAGTATTTAACTTAGAAACGAGTAGTTATACCTAGTATATCTTTATATATATAATTAATAGCCTAGACCTTAATATCCTCTTAGGGCGCCCCTAGATGGAGTAGAGCTAGGTTATTTATAATACTATAGCTTATTAAGTATACTATAAGAGGGGATAGGTTAGACTATACCTAAAGGACTAAGAAGAAACACCCCTTATAAAGGAAATAAGAGCTACAAGGTTCCTTATTATACCCTTATTCTCTATAATCTACTAATACCTAGCGAGATAATAAAGTAAGTACTAGGAGGGTATTATAGAGGTATTAATATAAGCTATTAGCTTAGCTAATATTAAGAAAGCCTTAAACTTAAAACTAAAGGAGGATTAATAATACTATTTATTAAGCTAGGTCTTAATAGAGTTCTTTAACCTATTTAACCCTAATAAGGCTTACTTATTACCCCCTAGGTAACTAGGAGTAGACTACTAAATTAACCTTATACTAGGACTAGATAGGAGGGAGCTACTACTCCCCTAGAGCCCCTTTTATAATATATTAAGAGAAGAGCTACTACTACTAAAAAAGACCCTATAAGACCTCCTAGATAAGGGGTTTATTAAGGCTAATAACTTACTTACTAGGGTACTAGTACTCTTTATAAAGAAACTAGGTAGGGGATTTCGCTTTTATATTAACTATAGGGCCCTTAATATAATTACTAAGAAAGACTATTACCCCCTCCTACTAATCTCTAAGACGCTATACTAAGTAAGTATAGCTAAGTAATATACTAAGCTAGATATAATAATAGCTTTCTATAAGTTAAGGGTAATAGAGGAGTATTAAGAGAGAACTATATTCTATACCTAGTATAGGTTATTTAAATAGGTAGTTTACTTATTTAGCTTAACTAGCGCCTTTACTAGCTTCTAGTAATATATTAATAATACCTTATAAGACTTCCTTAATAACTTTATTACTACTTATATAAATAATATATTAATTTACTCTAATAAAACGAGGAAAACCTATAAGAGGAAGGGCTAGGAGGTCCTCTAGAGGCTAGCGGATATAGGCCTAAACCTTAACCTTATAAAGTATAAGTTCTTAGTTAAGAGAGTTAAATATATAAGGTTTATTATAATAATAGGAGAGGGTCTCTCTTATAACCCTAAGAAACTCTAGGTAATTACTAAGTAATTACCCCCTACCTCCTTGAAAAGGGTCTAGAGCTTCCTAAGGTTTATAAACTATTATAATATATTTATACTAGAATATAGGGATATTATTAAACTACTTATACTACTTATTAGGAAGAATATAATATTCTAATAGGGAGATAATTAAGAATAAGCCTTCTTATAGCTTAAGTAGCTTTTTAATACCTAGCTAGTGCTTTACTAATTTAGCTTAGAAGATAAGATTATTATAGAAACTAATTATTTAGGATTTATACTAAGAGGGTTATTCTTATAAGTTAACCTAGAGGGTATCTAGTATCTTATAGTATTTTACTTATAAAAGCTCTTATATATAGAGTATAACTACCCTATTTATAATAAGGAGCTCCTAGCGATCCTTTCTTACCTATATATATAGAGGGTAGAGCTATATAGTATAACTACTTTTAAGATATTAACTAACTACTAGGAGCTTAAATACTTTATAAAGAAGTAGTACCTTATAGAATACTAGAGCTAGTATATAGAGAAGCTATCTTAATATAATTTTATTATTAAATACCGCTCTAATAAGGAAGTAATTACCCTTAATACCCTCTCTTAAAGAGAGTAAGACGCGCTATAAGGGTAGGATAATAAGTAGAAGTAGGGGAGGGTTTTATAGCTAATACTAGACTATACCTACCCCTATAAGGACCCTATAATTAGCCCCCTAGTAAGGAGAAGTTAGAAGAGCTATACTAATATCCTAGATATTATAGTTTTTAATAGCAACTCTAAACTATAAGCGCTATAGCTAGAGACTATAAAGAAGGATATAATATATAAAGCTATATACTATATAGTTACTTACTAGCTTTAGAGCTTCCTATTAGATATAAAAGCTAAGGTTTAAATTAATAAGTATAATATTAATTATTAGGGGAGACTAATATTTAGGGGGAGGCTATAGGTACTTAGTAGGGAGGATAATAATAACTTACTAGGGGAGCTCTATATAAAGATTATTTAATAGATTTATAACTTAAGTATAACTACTTACCTAAGCTATAATAGTATACTAGAAATAATAAGCTAGTAGTTCTATTAGCTAGGATAATTATAGATAGTATAGAGATTTATAAGGAATTATAATATCTATAGAGGGATATATATCTAGAGGTAAACTAAGAGGAGCTTCCTAAAGCCCCTACTAGTACTTACTTAGTTATACTTAGACCTCTTAATAGACTTTATTATAGACTTACTACTTATAAAAGATAATACTAGCTAATATTTATAAGTTATAGTAGATAGGCTAGGTAAGTTAGTAATATTAGAGGAGATAAGTACTATAGAAGTAGAAGCTTATACCTACTAGTTCCTTACCTCCTACTTATAGTTCTATTAGTTCCTATATAGTATTATTAGTAATTAAGGGTTTAACTAGGTAAGCTACTTCTAAGCTAAATTCTACTACTTTATAAGTATAAAGAAGCTATTAAGCACTATATACTACCTATAAACTAATAGTAATACTAAGAGGTAGAACTAGGAGATATAAGCTATTCTATAGGTATTTATAACCTAGGTATAGGATAACTAGGGGTAGCTCTTACCTACTATCTAGCTAGCGCTTTATAATAACGTTAGGAGTATAACTAAGCTCTTACTACCTTTCTTAGAATATAAGTACTATACTAACCTTATACTTATAGCAGATAATATAGTAAAGGAGGCCCCCTCTAGGGATATAGTAGCTACTCTCCTAGTAATAAGGCTATAAGAGGTAGTAGACTTTATTTAAATAAGTATTATAGCTATCTAATAGTTTAGCGAGGAGGATATAAACTAGTATAGGATACTTATAAAGGAGTACTAGGTAGGTAATAAGGTTTAGCTTTTAATAGCTAACTATAAGAGCCCTAGGCCTAGTAAAAAGCTATTATAGTTATATTATAAGTATACTATAGTTAGAGTCCCGAGATTATACGTCATTAAGTTAGATATACTTAGTAATATATACCTAAGGTTCCATATAAACCTCCTTTAGAGGGTATTAGAGGACCCCTTACTTATAGAAATAAGGATAGACCCCTAGCTACTACTAATTATAGCTAATAATAGTAAGTTTAAGTAGTATATAGAGGAGATATATATAGCGTAATAGAAGGTAGTTAGGCGAGAGTAGAAGCGCGAGGTCCTAGTTAAGTAAGAAGAGTATATAGAGCTTACCTAGGAGCCTAAAGAGGCTATTATAGAGATTGCTATAGTAAATAGGTATAAAGCCCTATATAGGCTAGTTATAGATAATAATAATAACCTAGCCTATACCTAGGGGGGGACTAGCTAGGAGGGGGGATAGTATTATAAGCTATACTTAGGTTAAGCCTACTTAGGCTTCTACCTAGGTTTACTACCTTAAGGAGCTACCTAGGGCTTACCTAGGGCTTACCTAGTTATTCCCTATAAGCTAGCGAAATCTCTACTAGAGAGGAAAACTTCCCCTTTTCCTCTTTAGCTTAAATAAATAGTACTATAGTAACCTCCTATTAAATAAACTCAGGTCTAACCCCTCGTAAATATTAATAAATATTCTCTCTAAGTTAAAAATCCTACCCTCGTGAAGTAAGGGGTAAGATATTCTAAAACGTAACTACAAAGTAGTAGCTTATTAAGTAGAAACCGCGCTTACATTACTATATAGTCCGTGCGCAATTTCTATATATTTATAGCTATAAAGCTAAGGATTATAAATATATATATATATATATATAAGGTTATTGCTATTATTAGAATTTATATAGATTTTTTAAGTATTTATTCCATAAAGGAAATACTTTTATAGTTATTATTTATGTTTTATAGTTAGTAAAGTGTTATTAAAGAGATATTATATAGGTATATAACTATATATACTATAGTTATTTATCAAGGTTTATATAGCCTTTATAAGATTATTATAGAACCTTTTAAGATATACCTTCGGTATTCTTATATATATAACGACGTAGAGCTATATTACCCTACTAGTACGCCTTAGGGACTAAGGCTTTAGAAGGAGGGTAATTATAAGGAATAATAACAGGCGTAGGGTGTAGAGCTATGCTATTAGCAAAACGTTAGCAAATTAGCAGTAGACCTACGCACCCTTAGGAAAACTCTATAAGCTATAGACTTAGAAGGTTAACTAATAGTTAATATAACTACGCATACCTACGCTTTAGCATTCTAGCCCTTCCTGGTTTAGGCCTATAGCTATACTCTTATACTTACACGGTATATGCGAAAATTTAGTAAGAAATTATTAGTATATCTTAATAATTTCTTACTAAATCTTAGCATGCACTATACTGTGATTTTATTAAGGTGACTAGCTCGCTTGTCTAGGCAGCTCGCTTATTAACTACGTTATTACTTATTATTATACCTAGGAAATATTAATACTTTGTGGGTTATTATATGTTATAGCGAAGGTAGCGTAGCTAATAGATATAGTTAGATCGGGCTAAATACTAAAACTATACTATTCAAATACTAGCTACTAGTCTTATAGCTTTCTTGTTTGTAACTACTCCTTAATTAACTTATATTAGACTTTGGATTCCTTTGAATATCCGATGAATAACGCCTTGAGGGAAAGCATAACTCTATTAGTATTTTAGTGATCTGGATGCTTAAATCAGAAAACCAATGCAAGTGATCTGCCGTAGGGCATATCATTTACCCAACTGTAATTAACATTATGAGATGCATTCGTCTGCATTTATTGCTAGTACCGCGCGTGATCCTCGAACTCTTAGAGAAGCGCTGTAGCAGCTGTAACACCCACCGCAGCGCCACGCCAGCCCTTGCCGTTAGCCCTGCTCCCGCTAGTATCTCCAGCCCCGAAGCTATAGCTCCGCTTCTGGTTCTAGTAGCACTTCCGTCTGCACTACCCGTCGCTGCCGATACGCTCGTATACACGGTCGTGGCCTCGACGCTGCCGCCAGTTGTTAGTGCGCTCGGGGCCGTCCCTGAAGCGCCCGTTTTCGTTGCTCCACTCGCAGTCGTTGTCACAGTCACAAGCGCAACAGTACTAGCCTTTGTAGGCGTAACGGTGACTACTATGCTCACCGGAGCGGCCGGGTCTGTCGGCAGAAAGCTTGGTGTCACAGTTCCCGTCCCGGAGTACATGGGGCACCCGGGAACCTTGCGGGGCGGGGCGCGACCGCCGCTGTAGTTGACGCAATGCTTGGTGTTATCGTCGGCGTATTATACCAAAACGACACCGTCAAAATACCAGCTACCGAGATTATGCCGACTACATAGCTTGATAATTAAATATACTCCACTAGTGGTGTACGAGCGCCTCGTACAACCGAGTAGCGGTATTCGGCGCCCCCCTGCACGGTATTTAGCACCCCCTTAAGCCTATTCGGGCAGGTATAGCTGCGCAAGCCACGATACTACCCGGAATAACCCTTCCGCCGGGCGCTAGATTTTTTTAGGGCGCAAGTCACCCTCCTAAACAGCGCATCTCCTGCATCCCTCTTTCTACCTCACGTATCATAATAACACATAACGCGTAATTTATAGCAGCAGCACGCATATTATAACATAACGCTTATCTTTAAAGTACTTATTAAAGTGTACTTTTTAGCTAAAAATAACACTTTAGAAGGTATTTCTAAAGATAGGCGTTATATTATAATATAAGTACTGCTACTATATATCACGCGTCGTGTGTTATTGTTAGAGTAAGCGCTATACTAGTGTCGCGCTTAGGAGGAGTACCTAGGGCCTAGGGTCCCCGGCGCCCGGCGGAAGGGTTATTCCGGGTAGTATCGAGGCTTGCGCAGCTATACCTGCCCGAATAGGCTTAAGGGGGTGCCGAATACCGTGCAGGGGGCGCCGAATACCGCTCCTCCGTACAACCCGAAGGGATACACTTCTCAAAAAGCATGATTGATTAATTGGCAGGTGAACCCATGACAACAACTAACCAACTCCTATGCCCAGCCCAGATACTCCGGGACTTAGTAATCATTACCCCATGTTAAACCTATAAAAGTTCAAGTTTCTCCAACTGTGACCTCAGGCTGTCATGGGTTAAACGCATCTAACCATTCGACGCCTTTTCCCTCTCTAAGCTACAACTGACGTGGAATTCGCCAGGCACAAGAAACACGGTTCAACTTCAACACGGTTCAACTTCTACACTGTCCCAACGGCAACTCGAACACCGATTAGAATGAAGTTCCTCCTCTTCGCTATGCTCGCTGCGCTGGTCAGCGCTAAGCCGGCACTCAAGACTTACGCGAGGGACTCTGCCGAACTTGATCACCTGGAAATCCGAGCATCCTGCTCTTCCCCAGTTTGCGAAGGCGGATGTGGAACGTGCTACCAGGGAACCAACATCTGCTGCCCCTTCGATATCGACGTCGGGTGCTTCACGTTTTATTGCTAATAGGGCAGCACACCAGAGCGGCGGGGAGACTTTAAAAGGGAATGAAGTAGGAGTAGACGGAAGGTTCTTCCCGTGCAAATGTTGTTAGGTTTTGTGCAGCCAAAGGCGTATGAGCCTACCTTGTAGATACGAATTCCAATAATGACGCATTGACGGAATCTTACCCCTTATCACAAATCCTCCTCAGCTGTGCGTGTTGGCGTCGCAGTGCAAGTGCCACTTATACTCACTCAGTCTGGGCTTCTGGCCCCTAACCTCAACGAGGCAGAGATCCCCAAGACCCCTCGAGGACTCCCATGGCAGAGATGCTGCTACTGAAATGGCTAAAATTTTGATGTCAGTAGGAACCGTCTCTTTGTCAGTTCTATGCCGTGACTGGTATTCTGCTGCCGAACTAATTTGATGACTAATTACTGTAGAAGATATATCTATTCTCCGATTGCTTGAACAATACAACTTGGAGACTGGCGAGCTGGAGTGATGCCCCCCGCAAACAGTAGCGAGGCCCTTCGAAAGTACCGACTTAGATAAGCCGAAGCCCGTGCAGCTCTCTAATTGTTTTTCGGGGTTTAACCTTGACGTAAAATTTTGGGCTTCACAAAGAAAACCTTGCAAGTTTCCCAAGATCCACCCGGCGCGGCAGCCGTCCCCTCGAGCTTGAAATCAGAATTCCGCACAATCCTGAGAACGAGCTTCGAAATCTCGAGGATTGAAATGTTCTTGCCCAAGCAAATTCGGGACCCCAAACCAAACTGTCAGAAAAACGAGTCAGCCGCCAGTGCGCTAGCAAGAGCAAGGCATAGCGTTCAGTTCGTCTCACCGGCGTCCAATTCCTGTTCATTCCGGAGAGCCTTGCTTCGTCTGACGACTGGCCAAACAACGATCCGGTCGGAAGTAGTCAGCGTCATCCCCAAACAGGACTTTGTCCTGATGCTGGACCCAGCTGTTGATGCCCACGACGGACTGTGGACGGCACGGGCATTGTTAGCAACTAGGAATCGGCCATTTCGGAACGATTGATATGATCTTACCCCCTCAGGAAAGAACGTTCCACCAATCGCGGCGTCACCTTCAGGCATAACCCGTTCTAGTGATACCCCACAGCGGGATGAATACGCAAATCCTCTTGGATAACTGCATGGAGGTAAGGCATTTGTTGGCTTGCCTTGAATGTCGGTATTTCTGAAAGCTTGCCACGGCGAGTGAACTCGTCGATTTCTTCTCGCAGCTTCCTCATACTGTCTGGGCTTTTCAGCAAGTTGTAGAGAACAGCCGAGAGGCTGAGCCCAGTGGTGTCGGACCCTGCAAACATGTTGGCTGCACAGCCTGCAAGGACGTGTTCGTGGGTGAATTTGAAATCGCTCGAGTGCTTGGCCCGGGATTCGGGAGTAAACTTTCCCTGGCAGCCCCGCCGTCCTCTTGGCCGCGTACATCAACAACTAACTTCGGAGATGCTCGGCCTATACCTCAGCTTACCCCTCCATAAAACCTTATCTTACCCCCTTCTACTTTTAGCTATAAGTACTATTAGAAGTTATATAAAACTAATTATATAATATAAATGAATATTTATTTAGGCTATAAGCTCCTAAAAAATACTACTTATAGAATTATATTTAAATTATATTCTACTTATAATTACTATCTATTCCTATCTTTAGTCTCTTAGTAGTATTACTATCTCCCTCTACTTTAGAATTAGGGGCGGGATCTATGGTAGGACCTAGGGTATAATTATTATTTCCCTTCTTAATTATATTAATTAGAGTAATATTATAAGTACTACCTATATAATATTAAAAGATCTTGGAGTTATTACTATTGGGCTTAATATAAAGAGTAAGCTAGATATAGGGATTACTAATTAACTTAGTAAAAATATACTTAAGATTATTAAAATTATAATAACTACAAGGGGTTAGACCTAAGTTTATTTAATAAGAGGTTGCTATAATATTATTTATTTAAGCTAAAGAGGAAAAGGGCAAGTTTTCCTCTCTAATAGAGATTTTACTAATCTATAGGGAATAACTAGGTAAGCCCTAGGTAAGCCCTAAGTAGCTCCCTAAGGTAATAAACTTAGATAGAAGCTTAAGTAGGCTTAGCCTAGGCATAGCTTATAATACTATCCCCCTTCCTAGCTAGTCCCTCCCTAGGCGTAGGCTAGGTTGCTATTATTATTTATAACTAGCCTATATAGGGCTTTATACCTATTTACTATAGTAGTCTCTATAATAGCCTCTATAGGCTCCTAGGTAGGCTCTATATATCCTTCTTACTTAACTAGGACCTCGCACCTCCGCCCTTATCTAACTACTTTCTATTATACTATATATATCTCCTCTATATATTACTTAAATTCGCTATTATTAGCTATAATTAGTAGTAGCTAAGGGTTTATCCTTATTTATATAAATAGGGGGTCCTCTAATACCCTCTAGAGTATTATAAGCTACGCCTAGGTTAAGCTTACCTAGGCTTCTACCTAGGTTAACTGCCTTAAGGAGCTACTTAGGGCTTACCTAAGGCTTATCTAGTTATTCCTTATAAACTAGTAAAATCTCTACTAGAGAGGAAAACTTCACCTTTTCCTCTTTAGCTTAAATAAATAATATTATAATAACCTCTTATTAAATAAACTTAGGTCTAACCCCTTATATATTTAAGCTTATTATTATAATAATAATAATAAGTTAAGTACTACTCCCTATTAGTTAGTAAGATAGTTAATAGTAATATAGCTAAAACTTAAGATAAGTTATTATAAGCTAATTTAATAGTAGTAATAGAGTCCCTCTAGTAATAGTTATAGGAGGTTAAGTAGGGGAATAGCTAACGTATAGCTATATAGACCCCTATAAGTATTACTAGTAAGGTACTAGTAATACTTAGTATAATATATTAGAAGCTATTACCCCTACCCCTAAAGTTTTGAAGTAAGTAGAAGGAATATACTACCTAAGTATAATAGATAAGGTATAAGATTACTATAGATAGGGCGTTCTATACTATAAATATAGAGGTATAATACTTTATTAATTCCTACTTAGATACTATAGCCTAGTAAGTAGTCTCTACCTTCTATAGAGCTAGGGGGGGCGGGGGAAAATATAACCCTAAGGATTTTATAGCTTACCTAGACTAGATATATAAGGACCTAAATATCTAGTTATAAGCTATAGCCTAATTATAAACCCTCTAGTAAAAAGAGAATAAATCCGTAGTAACCTTCTTACTAGGATTTAAGTAGATACTAGCTAATATAAGTAATATAAACTAGCTTAATTAAGTCTAGATCTTACTTCTAGAGGCCTCCCTTACCCCTAGGCTAAGGGACTAGCTAATTACTATTAACTTACTAACTAATTATAATAGCTAGCTCTTAAAGGTTTTAAGTATTATATAGAAGGTAGAGCGCTAGAAGGTTATTAGTAACTACCTAGTCACCTACTAGAGACCTATTACTAAGGATACTAAGGGGGATACCTATATAACTAGAGCTATATATATCTTATAAGTTAAGGAGGTAAAATACTATAACTATTAAAACTCTAGGTCCTCCTTAGGTATCTCCCTAGTATAATACTAATAGCCTTAGAAGGGTATAAGGGACCCCTATACTTATTATACTTATAGAGCTAGAGGTTATATTACCTAGCGCTACTTTAATAAAGAGGACTAGCGACCTAGGGTTAGAAAAGTAAAGACCTTAAAAGAAAAACTAATATATTATAAAGTTATAAATAACTACTAGGTAGTAACTAACTCCTTAGAAGAAGATAAGGAGTTAGGAAAAGATAAACTCTAGAGTAAAATTAAGCCCTAGAGCTTACTAAAGAGGAGATATTAGGTTAAGAAGAATATAAATAAGAATAGCTAGCTAAGGATAAATCATTATTCAAGTTAGAGTTAATAGAGGATATCTAGCTTATACCTTAGTAAATACTAGGAGTAATACTTATATAATAATTAACCTTTCCCTAGCTTAATACTTTTACTTCTCATATATTAATAAGAGATATTAACCTATAAGGGGGTATATACTTAATAGATTATTACTAGGTAACGCGCTAGGTATAGTAATATTTAACTTAGAAATAAGTAGTTATACCTAGTATATCTTTATCTATATAGTTAATAGCCTAGACCCTAATATCCTCTTAGGGTACCTTTAGATAGAATAGAACTAGGTTATTTATAATACTATAGCCTACTAAGTATATTATAAGAGGGGATAGGTTAGGCTATATCTAAAGTATTAAGAAGAAATACCCCTTATAAAGGAAATAAGAGCTATAAGATTCCTTAATATATCTTCGTTCTCTATAATCTACTAATACCTAGCGGGATAATAGGGTAAGTACTAAGAGAGTATTATGGAGGTATTAATATAAGCTATTAGCTTAGCTAATATTAAGAAAGCCTTAAACCTAAAACTAAAGGAGGATTAATAATACTATCTACTAAGCTAGATCTTAAGGGAGTTTCCTAACTTATTTAACCCTAATAAGGCTTACTTACTACCCCTAGGTAACTAGGGGTAAACTACTAAATTAACCTTATATTAAGATTAAATAAGAGGGAGCTATTACTCCCCTAGAGCCTCTTTTATAATATATTAAGAGAAGAGCAACTAATATTAAGAAAGACCTTATAAGACCTCCTAGATAAGGGGTTTATTAAGGCTAGTAGCTTACCTACTAAGGTACTAGTACTCTTTATAAGGAAGCTAGGTAGGGGGATTTGCTTCTATATTAACTATAAAGCCCTTAATATAATTACTAAGAAGGACTACTACCCCCTCTTACTAATTTCTAAAATACTATACTAAGTAAGTATAGCTAAGTAATATACTAAGCTAGATATAGTAGTAGCTTTCTATAAGTTAAGGGTAATAAAGAAGTACTAAGAGAGAACTATATTCTATACCTAGTATAGGTTATTTAAGTAAGTAGTCTACCTATTTAATCTAACTAGTATCCCTACTAGCTTCTAGTAATATATTTATAATACTCTATAGGACTTCCTTAATAACTTTATTACTACTTATATAAATAATATATTAATTTACTCTAATAGGATAAGGGAAGGCTATAAGAGGAAGGTCGAGGAGGGCTTCTAGAGGCTAGTAGATATAGGCCTAAACCTTAACCTTATAAAGTATTAGTTCTTAGTTAAGAGGGTTAAATATATAGGGTTTATTATAATAATAAGAGAGGGTCTCTCCTAAAACCCTAAGAAACTCTAGGTAATTACTAAGTAATTACCCCCTACCTCCCTAAAGGGGGTTTAGAGCTTCCTAGGGTTTATAAACTATTATAATATATTTATATTAAAATATAAGGATATTACTAAATTACTTATACTACTTAATAAGAAGAATATAATATTCTAATAGGGAGATAACTAAGAATAAGCTTTCTTATAGCTTAAGTAGCTTTTTAATACTTAGCTAATACTCTACTAGTTTAATTTAGAAGATAAGATTATTATTAAAACTAACTATTTAGGATTTATATTAGAAAGGGTACTCTTATAAATTAACCTAGAGGGTACTAAGTATCCTATAGTATTCTACTTATAGAAGCTCTTACTTATAGAGTATAATTACCCTCCTTATAATAAGGAGCTCCTAGCGGTCCTTTCTTACCTATATATATAGAGGGTAGAGCTATATAATATAACTATTTTTTAGGTATTAATTAATTACTAAGAGCTTAAATATTTTATAAAGAAGTAGTACCTTATAGAGCGCTAGAGCTAGTAAATAGAGGAGCTATCTTAATATAATTTTACTATTAAATACTACCCTAATAAGGAAATAATAGCCCTTAATACCCTCTCTTAGAGAGAGTAAGATATATTATAAGAGTAAGATAATAAGTAGAAATAGGGAAGGGTCTTATAGCTAATACTAAACTATGCCTACCCCTATAGGGACCTTATAGTTAGCCCCCTAGTAAGGAGAAGTTAGAAGGGCTATACTAATATCCTAGATACTATAGTCTTTAATAGTAACTCTAAACTATAAGTACTATAGCTAGAAACTATAAAGAAGGATATAATATATAAAGCTATATATTATATAATTACTTACTAGCTTTAGAGCTTTCTACTAGATATAAAAGCTAAGGTTTAAATTAATAAGTATAAGATTAATAGTTAGAGGAGACTAATATTTAGGAGGAGGCTATAAGTACCTAGTAGGGAGAATAATAATAACCTACTAGGGGAGCTCTATATAAAGATTATTTATTAGAGCTATAACTTAAGTATAACTACCTATCTTAGCTATAATAGTACGCTAGAAATAATAAGCTAGTAGTTCTATTAGCTAGGATAATTATAAATAGTATAGAGATTTATAAGGAACTATAATATCTATAGAGGGATATATATCTAGAGGTAAGCTAAGAGGGGCTTCTTAAAGCCTCTACTAGTACCTACCTAGTTATACTTAGACCTCTTAATAAACTTTATTATAGACTTACTACTTATAAAAGAGAATACTATAACGCTTCGGGTGGTGTGCCGTAGCGATGCAATAACCCATTGCGCCATATGCGCAAAAGATCCGCTATTCCGCGCACTTCGTGCTGGAATGCACCATATATATGCTTATATAGGCTGGCTACTAGAAGCTAGTCTCTTATAATTACCCCCTACTCTAAGCGCTTAGTCCCTTAAGCGTAGAGATAAGATAGATAAGCATATATAGACCCCGAGGTCTATATAACTAACGTCGCCACGTACATACCCTCTAAGCCTAACTTAGGACTACGCTAGCGCACGGCCCTACTATCTGCTATTATCACGCCGCAGTAGGCGGGATTCGAACCCTAATCTCTACGTAGCTAAAAGGGCTAAGTCTAGAAGACCCATGAAGTGCGTAGAAAATTATAACGCTTCGGGTAGTATGCCGTAGCGATATAATAACCTATTGCGCCATATGCGCAAAAGATCCGCTATTCCGCGCACTTCGTGCCGGAATGCACTACATATGCGCTTATATGGGCCGGCCACCGGAAGCCAGTCTCTTACAAATACTAGCTAATACTTATAGGTTATAGTAAATAAGCTAGGTAAGTTAGTAATATTAGAGGAGATAAGTATTATAGAGGTAGAAGCTTATACTTACTAGTTCCTTACCTCCTACTTCTAGTTCTATAGGTTCTTATATAATATTATTAGTAATTAAGGGTCTAACTAGGTAAGCTACTTCTAAGCTAAATTCTACTATCTTATTAGTATAAGGAGGCTATTAAGCACTATTTACTACCTATAGACTAATAGTAATACTAAGAGGTAGAACTAGGAGATATAAGCTATTCTATAGGTATTTATAACCTAGGTATAAGATACCTAGGGGTAGCTCCTACGTATTACTTAGCTAGCGCTCTATAATAAGGTTAATAGTATAACTAGGCTCTTACTATTCTTCTTAGAATATAGGTATTATATTAACCCTATACTTATAGCAGATAATATAGTAGAAGAGACCCCCTCTAGGGATATAATAGCTACCCTCCTAGTAATAAGATAATAAGAAGTAGTAAAGTTTATCTAAGTAAGTATTATAGCTACCTAATAATATAGTAAAGAGAATATAAACTAGTATAGGATACTTATAGAGGAGTATAAGGTAAGTAATAAGGTTTAGCTTTTAATAGCTAACTATAAGAGCCCTAGGCCTAGTAAGAAGCTACTATAGTTATACTATAAATATACTATAATAAGAGTTCTAAGCCTATATATTATTAAGTTAGATATACCTAGTAATATCTACTTATATAGACCCCCTCTAGAGGGTACTAGAGGACGCCTTATTTATATAAATAAGGATAGACCCCTGGCTACTACTAATTATAGCTAATAATAGCGAATTCAAGTAGTATATAGAGGAGATATATATAGTGCGATAGAAAGTAGTTAGGCGAGGGTAGAGGCGTAAGGTCCTAGTTAAGTAGGAAGGGTATATAGAGCCTACCTAGGAGCCTATAGAGGCTATTATAGAGACTATTATAGTAAATAGGTATAAAGCCCTATATAGGCTAGCTATAGATAATAATAGTAACCTAGCTTATACCTAGGGGAGGGACTAGCTAGGAGGGGGGATAGTATTATAAGCTATACCTAGGTTAAGCTTACCTAGGCTTCTACTTAGGTTTATAACCTAAAGGAGCTACTTAGGGCTTAACTAAGGCTTACCTAGTTATTCCCTATAGACTAGCGAAATCTCTACTAGAGAGGAAAACTTCCCCTTTTCCTCTTTAGCTTAAGTAAATAGTATTAGAGCGACCCCTTATTAAATAAACTTAGGTCTAACTCCTCGTAAGTTCTTAGCCTAAGTTTTAGATATAATATATTAAAAATAAGGTAAGTTATTTAATACTTCCCAAATACTCTACTAGTAGTTTCTAATTATTTTTAAGAGGAGATCCTTATTACTTAGCTTCTAATTATAAAAGCCCTCTAAGTTAAGAGGAATAAGGCTAATATTATACTTAAGAAATATAAAGCTAAGGAAGAAGAGATCTCTATAAAGATAGAGAGCTATTAAATAGTCGCCTTAGAGGATATTATTACTTATTAGTAGCGTGTTACCAAGGAGGCTAAGAAGTAAACTAAGTTATTATATAAATAATATAAGGAGCTCTGCTACTACTACCTAGAGATAGGGTAGCTAGCTAATAAGTAGCTAGAGGTATAGGAGGTATAAGCTAAGTATACTAAGGAGTTAAATAACTCTTACAATAAAGTTATAAGTTTATATAATCTCTATTAATACCTTATTAATACTTATTTATATATTTCTAAGTTAAAGTAGTATAATAAGGCTTTAAGTACCCTATCTATTACCTTATTTATTTCTAAGGGAGATTTTAATAACGCTAAGGGGGGTATTGAGGGTGCTAATACTTAATAGATTTGAAATCTTTAAACATACCCCTAGTAAGCTACTATTAACCTCTAGATAGTACTTACTTACCTTTAGGTATGCTTCTAATCTCTTTCCGCCTTATTAGGGGCCTTAGGACTAGTAAATTAAGATACCTAGCTAGCATACCCTATTTCTATCTAACTACTAGTTACTTATTAAATTACCTATAAAGTTATATAGGGATTATAATATTTTTACTTAAGTTCGGAATTACGCCGCAGCCCCTTCGCAAAAAGACTATAACAAATTCACCTAGTTTATAAGTATAATTCGGGAAATACTATATAGGTATTTTAACCTATACCCTCTACTAGTTAAGGAAAATAATATAGGAACCCTATATATTCCTACTACTTATAACTAAACCCTCTAAATATTATAAAGTCGGATGCGCGCTACACTAGGGCTAATTATATTAGAGCTAAACGGGCTACTAAGGCTCTTATAATAATACCCTTGCTAAATCTTCTAGTAAGGTAAAGGTTACTATATAAGATAACTCCTTAACCCAAAAGGTTAACCTTCTAGCAAGGTATATACTACTATACGAGAGGTAACTCCTTAACTAAAGAGGTCTTTCCTAAGAGGTTCTTATAGCTAAAAGTATAAGAAGCTCTATAAGCAGGGCCTTATACCTCTCTATCTTCCTTATCCTTATCCCTTAACTATATTAATACTAGACCTTATATATAAGTATACTAAGCCTAAGCGAGGTATACCCTTTAGTAGAAATAATATAGAAGGGGTTACTAGAGAGTTTAGCTATAATATAATTAATAAAACCTACTCCTTTATTAACTACTCTGCTATATATAGAGAGCATATTATTAGTATAGCCCTTAAGAGGGCTTACCTTAATACCCCTATAGGGGACTCTATAAGGCGTAATAGTATTAGAGCTAAGTAAATAAACTTAGTAATAGAAGTTTAATAGGTTATTATATACCCTATAGAGTAGCCCTTCTTTAAGCAGGTCCTCTATATTATTAAACTAGAGGTAGCCTAGGTAGCCTAGGCGAACGTTAGTAAGTACGGCTTATACTAAATAGAGAGAGCGTTGCTAATAATAGCATAGCTAGTAGAAGAAGTAGTAATAGAGGCGGTATTAGTAGCGTAGGTAGTGCGCGAGAGGAAAAGTCGATAGTTTCGTAGTCTATTAAATAATTAAAAACCACGTTATTATTAATATGAAGTTAAAGATCGTAAGGCTATCTAGTGGGGCATGTATAAGTGCGGCTGTGGTTAGGAAAGGTAGTTAGCAACTTAGGAGGTTATTAGGTTATAATTACGTAACCGAAGGCTATGTATTACTAGGAGGCGCGGAGTTAGAAGGTCTATTGCACTTAAGCAGGTAAAATCACTATGCTGTGGCTAGAGGCCATAATATTTTTACTTATAATTAGGCTGTTTAATCGTTTTATAAATCTATAGATATATTATATATTAGCTCCTATGGACTATCTAGTTCGCTATAGCCCTTCCATTTAATAAGATACTAATAGGTATATCTAATGCCCCTATAGGTGATAATATAATCTATTATATACATATTATTATTATTATTAATTAGGATATATTATAGTAAGATAGCTAAGCTAAAAAAGGGTTCTAATTATATAGGTATAAAACTATTATAAATCTAATACGTTTTATTAATCTATAGCTTATATACTTATCCCCTATGAATTCCTTATTAATCCTAAATAGACCTAGATATGTATCGAAAAGTTTATGAGAGGGCTACTTCTACTTGATATTTTAATTAAAAGTAATATAAAGTCTCTTATAATAAAGGTGATAGGGGTCCTCCTCTCATTATAGAACTTATTATATATTTTATTATACTTATGAAGTAGGTTAGTAATAGCTAACCTCTAGGTAACTAAACTATACACTCTCTTATATACTACTAGGACTAAGGCTTTGAACTAGGGCTTAATATTATTAGGTCTATAAGGAGAATATCTTATTAGTAGCTTAGTAGGTAATATCTTAGTAGCCTTATAGTAGGAGTTATTATAAATTAATTAAGCTAGGTAAGCTATATTACCTAGTCATCCTAGTTAATATTATAGAAAGTCCTTAAAAAATACTCAATACTCTAATTTTAGCGTTCTATTTAGCTATTAGTCTAGGGGTAAAAGGTAGTACTAATTTTCCTCTTAGTAACTAGTAAGTAATATACTTTAGATTAGAAGTTACTAGTAAATCATTATCCCTAATTAGATATAATACCTTCTAGGACCTTAAAAATAAAGAAAATATATTTAGTTAGTAGTATAGCTAACCTATTAGCTATAAGTAACTCCCTAGTGGGTATATATAAGGAGTATTTTATAAATTATTAAAAATAATAAGAATATTATTATAAGGCTGATTTCCTATTATAAGAGATAGTAATAACTTTATAATAAAGTTAATTAATATCTATGAAAACAGCTAGGTAGGTACTAGTAAGGGTATACGTTTATTATATAAGAGGTAGTATCTTAGTTTTATATATTAATATATTATATATATCTTAATATGTTCTTTTATATTACTCTTCTATATATTCTAGAAAAATAATTTTCTAGTCCTCTTTAGTATCTTAATAACCCCTTAGTAACCTATAGATAGCCTATTATAAAATACCCTAAGGAGTCTGTTCTAGAGTAAGTAGTTATTAGAGATATATAAGCCCTCTTAGTATCTTAGGGTACTATAGTTATCTAATAACTACCTTAGCTCTTATTATTCTTATCCCTTATTAATATAAAAGGGATCTTTTTATTAAGCTTCCTTAACTTATTCCTAAAGTAAGGGTATAAGTTATTCTAATAAGGTTCTTAATAGTTAAGTACCTTATTACTATCTAGTACTTACCCTCTAAATAGTAGCTTTATTAAAACGTTATAAAAAGTCTTATAGAAGCAACTCCCTAGCGTTATTAATCTCCATATCCCCTAGGGTATAGTTAGGTCTCTATAAGAGGCTATTAGCTAGGTTATAATGACCTAGCTAGTATTTAATCTTAAATTTAAATATTAATAAATCTTATAATAGCTAAGCTTAGTAGCTACTAAGCGTCTTCTTATTAGTAAGATATTAGTAACCTAGGTAGTTAGTAATAAATTAGATATAATACTAGGAGTAAAATAAGTAATATTATTACCTTATTACTACCTCTCCAATAGCTAGTAGCTCTACCTCTAGTATATTATATTATAGTTATATACCTTAAAGCTTCTAAGATATAAATACTACTAGTCTCTATATATCCCCTTATAGCTAGCTTAGTATTATACTTATTATAAAGTCTAATATATTAGCTTTAACTTAACTTAGGAGTATAGGGCTAAAGTAGTATAAAATAAGTATTTCTATAAATAGAGCGCGGAGCTAATAGAAAGTAACTAGTACCTCCCTAGTTATTACTAGCTATCTCTTAGCTATATTAATAAGTTAGTTAGTAAGTAAGTTATAAATCTTAGAGTAGTTCTTAATAAATCTCCAATAGAACCCTATAAATCCTAGAAATTATTAGATCTCTTATATTATAATAAGTACTACCTACTTAGCTATTACCTAGACCCTCTCTTATTCTATAATAATACTATCTGCTAAGATTATAAACCTAAGGAAGTTAACCTCTTCCTTATAGAATTTATACTTATTAGGGTGGCCTCTAGCCACTGCATAGTGATTTTACCTACTTAAGTGCAATAGACCTTCTAACTCCGCGCTTCCTAACAATACAGAGCCTTCGGTCACGTGATCGTAATTGCCAAACACCTTTCCTAACCACAGTGGCCCGTTCGGCTCCAATGTAATTAGCCCTAGTGCGGCGCGCATCCGACTTTATATAGTAATATTTAGAGGGTTTGCTTATAAGTAGTAGGAACGTATAGGGTTCTTATATTATTTTCCTTAACTAGTAGAGGGTATAAGTTAAAATACTTATATAGTATTTCCTAAGTTATACCTATAAACTAGGTAGATTTATTATAGTCTTTTTGCAAAGGGGCTGCGGCGTAATTCCGAACTTAATACTTATTAGGGTTTATATAGAGGCTATAAGCTTCTAATTAGGTAAGTCCGTATTTAAATACTTCTGTATAGGAGTTTATATTATTAGTAAAAATCAATATATTATCTAAATATATAATATAAATAATGTTAACTAGGCTTATAAGTAACTTATTAATAAATATCTAGAAAGTAAGTAGTATATTAATAAGCTTAAATAATATGATGTAGTATTTATAGTAACTATATTACATATAGAATGCTATCTTCTACTTATCTCCCTCCTAGATCCTTATATAGTAGTAAGTATTCTTAAGGTTAACTTTAATAAAGTACTTTACTTAGGAGAGCTAGTTAAGGATTTTATTAATTAGAGGGAGAGGGGTATAGTTCTTAGTAATTACTTAGTTAAATCCCTAGTAATCTATATATAACCTTAGCTTACTTCCCTTCTTTAGAATAAATAAGATTAATATCCCTACTAGACTTATTAATAAGTAAATCTACCCTTTTTATATAGCTTTATAGATATAATCCCTTAACTCCTCTAACTCCTTCTTAGCTAGTTAGTAGATAGGTTTAAATAAGGGCTTAGTCCTAGGCTCTAGGTTAATAAGGTAACTCCTAGTAGTTCTAAACTCTAGGGTAGTTCTTACTAAGTTAATATTAAATACCTTTTCAAAGTCCTAGTATTCTAATAGGATATTTATTTTAATCTCTTTATTAGGGTCCTAGATACTAGGGAGCGCTAGCTATAGCTACCTCTAAGGAGAACACTTCTATTAGCAAGGTTATGCTATAGATAGAATAAATCTAATTAGTAATACTATATATTCTATTCCCTATACTAGGGAGCGCCAGCTATTAGCTCTTCTAATAGGATATTAACTATAATATCTAATATTAAATATAAGTAAATAGTATAGTAATCTCCTTATATAATAGTCTCCTCTTAATATATAGTCTTTTATATACCTCCCGCTTTTATTAGAGGTATATATACTAATAGAGATAATAAGGGATAGGAGGTAAGTATATTATAAGCTATACTAATAAGTAGCCTTTTATTTTTATAGCTTATATACTACTTAGAGTTTATAGGTACCTTATAAAGAAGTAGGGCTAGTAAGCTATATTTAATTAAATAGACTTTCTTATTAGGATCTATAGCGGAGATAATTACTACATAAGCGAATAATATACCAATGTCCTTATATAAGACTCGCTTCTTAATATATAGTTTTTTATATATATGCTACTCTTATTAGAGCTATATATACTAAAAAAGATAAAGAGGGATAAGAGGTAAGTATAGTATAAGCTATACTAAGAAGTAGCTTTTTATTTTTATAGCTTATATATTACTTAGAATTAATAGGTAACTTATAAGGAGATAGTATTAGTAAGCTATATCTACTTAAGCTATATATCTCTAGAGATAACTTTAAGCTCTAATTTCATATTAAGCGCTAGCTTATATATTACTGAAAATCTATAGGTATCTTATAAAGAAGATATGTAAGTAAGACCTAAAAGGCTTAAAAGTAGTCCTTAATAATAAGAGCCTTACGCTATATTCTAAGGTTCACTAAATCTAGTTATAGCTAACTCTATTTAATAGTAATAAGGGTATAAATATACTAATAAGTATTTATTATTTACTTAAAGAAATAGATTTTCTTATGAGGATATATAGCGGGGATAATTACTAGATAAGTGAATAGTATCGTAATCTCTTTATATAACACTCTTTCCTTAATAGATAGTCTTTTATATACCTCCCGCTCTTATTAGAGCTATATATATTAAGAGAGATAAAAAGGGATACGAGGGTAGGTATATTTTAAGCTATACTAATAAGTAGCGTTTTATTTCTATAGCTTATATACTACTTAGAATCTATAGGTACTGGGATAGGATAGGATAGACTTAGCTACGCAACTTTTAGAAAACTCCCTTAGCGCACGGACCTGTTATAGGAAGACTATAGAGTAGGGCATAGAAGAGAGGAGCGTAGCGGATAGAAAGATAATATAGATATTATTACTATTAGTACCTTAATAACCCTATACCTCGTTTTTTAGCGTTTCCTTAGTAAATCCGCGCCTAATTTAGATAATCTCTTTTAATTAGATCTATAAATTATTCTATATATCTTTTAAGCCTACTTTTAATATTCTTACCTATTTATAAGTAGAGCTATATTATTTATTATCTTTCTAGTTCCTATTAATTCTAGCCCTTTCTAATAGTACCTAGAGGCGGATTTTTTACTCTTTTTAATAGCCTTTATAGGCTTCTTAGAGAGTTAGATACCTTCGCTATATCTATATATCCCCGCTATTAATATATATATACGTAATTAATCCACTTTAAATATAATAATAACTTAAGAAATTTATAAGTAATAAATAACGACGATATAAATAATAATAAAAACGTAGTTCGAAGAGAGGAAGATATTCGTAGACCTAGTTTAGTTCCGAGGGAATAATAATAGCTATGCTTTCTTATAGAATTAAAGTAGGAATAATATAAACCCTAAAATCCTCCCTTTCTCTTTTTCTTATTTTATACTATTAGCAGGTTCTAGCGAGTATATTCCTTTCCTTACCCCCTTATATATTATTATAACTACTATTATTTAACTAGTAAGTTATAGCTAATCTAGCTAGGATAGCTATATATAATACTAATATAGAGATTAGTAGTCTTATAGAGCTAATAAGTATAGCGAGATTAACTAGATTAGTAACTAGAGACTAATAAACCCCCTTACTATTATAGCCGTAAGTACTAAGAGTAACGTGCTAACTTTAGAGAGATATTAATACAGAGAAGCTATAAATTCTTCTAAAGTAAGAGCGTTATTAAGAAGACCCTTCTATATTAAGTAATAAGTCTTAAAGTAGATCTATAATAGCCTAGAGTAATAAGATCGAGGTCGCTAGACCTTTCCTATATTTATTTAGTTATTTAGTTTATATTATTTCCTTTTTTATTTTATTTAAAGAAAGTTATACCTACTT
>JAVHLU010001679.1:0-26933 GCA_036785755.1 Colletotrichum ledebouriae
TTTCCTTAACTAGTAGAGGGTATAGGTTAAAATACCTATATAGTATTTCCCGAATTATGCCTGCGAACTAGGTGAATTTGTTATAGTCTTTTTGCGAAGGGGCTGCGGCGTAATTCCGAGCTCAATCCTTAGAGACTTTTTTAATAGCTTAATATAGACTATATTACTAGTAGCTAGTTATAGGGGCTAATAGTAGTTATTATTATAGGAGGTCTTTATCTTTACTAAGGAGATCTAGTATACCTCCTATATTTCCTAATAGATTTTATATTATTAAGACCTAAGATCTATTACTATTTAGTTTATTAGAGATAGGAAGGATCTTATTAGTCTACTAAAGAGGACTTTATAGGGGGAATACCTTATAATTACTAAACTAGATATATTAAGATTAGCTAGAATATAGTATAGGATATATTCATAATTAGAGTAGTTAAGTTAGAAACTAATTAGCATTTAGAATATATAGATAATTATCTAGATATTTCACTTAATTTATCTATTAGCTTAGTAGTAATATACTACTAAAACCTTGAGCTAAATATTTATATTAGTATATAATAATATCTATAAAGCTAAAACTAGTTTAGGGTTAATATTAGAGATAAAGATATTAGGTAAGTCCTAATTAGAGTAGATGTTTTAGATATAAAATATAGCCTATTATTCTACTATTTAATATATATAACTAATAAGCCCTCTTATAAACTTAGAAGTTTTATCTATAAGGAAGAGGATAGCGTTATAACTTTAGTTAGAATCTAAATAAATTTTAGAGGGAGGAATATAGAGTATTTTAACTAGAGTAAAGTTACTATAAGAAGCGTTTTAATCTAGCTTTACTTAATAGTATTCTAGGTAGTATATAATATAGGACTATAGTAAAAGCCTTTAAAGAATTGCTTTTTTATAAGAAGGTATATATTCTCTCTATACTAATATATACTCTACTATTATAAGTAGCTTTATAGATATTTACATAGCTATTTATAGGATATAAAGTTATAAGTTATTCTTATATCTTAGGTAGAGAAGCTTTAAGTAGTTAAGAAAGAAGCTATATAGGTTCTATTAACTAGTTTAAATTATTATATTATAGATATTACAAAAGTTTAGGTCTATTAGTAGTAGTTAGAGGATCTTAGAGCGGAGTTCGTTAGATACTACTAAATCAGTAGTAATTATACCTAGTATTAATTTTATTTAGTCTAACTATAGTCCTATACTAGGGAATAGAGGCTCTATATTATTAATTTACTAATAGGTACTATAATAGATTATAACACAGACTTTATATAGTAGATACTTTATCTAATAGTTATATTATATTATTAGTTCTACTTAGAGCCTAGACTTTGTTATTCTTAGAAGGCTCTATAAAGATTTTAGTATTATCCTACTTATTATTAGTAAGTAATATATAGAGTAATAGCTTTAAAATTAGCAGTCTTAATAGAGCGTTAGTATTTAAATACTTATAGCCTAGATAATATTAGATTATAATATAATCGATCTATTTAGTAAGTATAAGCTTTTAGTTTACTAGTTACTTATAGCCCTTAGGCTTATTAGAACTAACTATCTAGAATATATTATAGATTACTATATAGTCTAACAATATATAGATTTTTTTTACTATTATTAAGATAGTACTCTAGCGTATATAATAACTAGACTAGAGCTAGTATCTTAATCTCTATAATAATATATTCCGCCTTAGCTAGGGATAGCGTCTATAATAAGAAGTGGATAGGTTATATTTTACTATTAGGTTATTCTTAGTATAATACTACTCTAAGGCCTTTTTAACTACTATTACTAATATAGAGGATAACAGGTTTAGAGTAGTCTAAAAAGGTATAATCTACTACTTAAGTAAGCTTATATTTAATATAGTCCTATACCTTTATAGCATTAGTCTATACTAATTATAATTAATTATTTACCTTATAAGATTATACTTTCTTTACTTCTAATATATTATCTATTACTAGGAGTAAGGGAAATAGCTAGTATTATATAGTAGAGGCGTTATATTAGGGATAGTTAGGTAGTACGTTATAAAAACCTATTGTCTTAATCTTAACTAGTAGGTTAATAATTTATATATACTTAAAAATAAACTTATAATAGTAGCCTATAAGATCTAATCTACTTTTAAGCTCCTAGGGATTAGTTAATATTAGGAGTACTATAATAGCCTCTATCTTCTATTATATAGTACTAAGTCCTAATTAAGATACCTAATATCTAAGTACTTAAAGCTTAAGCTAAGTAAAATAATACTTAGATAGAGAGAGTTAATATCTAGATTTCTAAAAGAGGGCTAGAGAAAGATATAAGTAACCTAAATAATCTTTATTAATTTATAAGAACCTAATAATACTATAAATATATATAAGTATAAATTACTAAAGGTAATAGCAGAATAGATATTCTATATAGTACTAGAAGAAGGTTAATAAGAAAGCGAGACCTATAGTTATAACTATAAAACGTTTATATCTATCGTAAGGCGTAGTAAATATAGTTCTCTATTTATTATTAGATATAATTAGCTAATTAAAAACCCCCTTTTTAAATTAACACCTAAGAAGATAATATTCCTAAGAGAGAGCTAAGGATCTTATTTTATTTAAGTAGGGGATAGGAATCTAGCTATTTCTTAGTATTAATATATAAAGAGTTAATAATAATATATAGCTTATAATTCTTCTAGACTATAAAGGCTAGTACTATAGCTTAATAAGGTTTACCTAAGGCCTCTAGCTACTAAATAGTGATTTTACCTGCTTAAGTATAATAGACCTTCTAACTCCGCGCCTCCTAACAATATATAGCCTTTACACGTAATCCTTTCCTAACTATAGCTATACTTATATATACCTATAGCCTTATAATCTTTAACTTTATATTAATAATAACGTGGTTTTTAATTATTTAAATTATAGAACTATCGACTTTTCCTCTCGCATACTACCCGCGCTACTAATACTACCTCTATTACCGCTTTATTTGCTAGCTATGCTATTATTAGCAGCGCTCTCCCTATATTAAAGCAGTTAGTATAAGCTATACTTATTAATATTCCCCTAATAGGCCTAGGCTACCTAGGCTGCCTCTACCTTAGTAATATAGAGAATCTACTTAAAGAAGGGCTACTCTATAGGGTATATAATAACCTACTAAACTTCTACTACTAAGTTTACTTACTTAGCTCTAATACTATTATACCTTATAGAGTCCCCTATAGGGGTATTAAGGTAAGCCCTCTTAAGGGCTATACTAATAATATAACTCTCTATATATAGTAGAGTAGTTAATAAAAGAGCAGGTTTTATTAATTATATTAAAGCTAAACTCTCTAGTAATCCCCTCTATATTATTTATACTAAAGGGTATACCTCGCTTAGGCTTAGCGTATTTATATATAAGGTCTAGTACAAATATAGTTAAGGATTTATTATAGGTTAGATAAGGATAAGGAAGAGGGAGAGGCATAAGGCCCTGCTATAAGAACCTCTTAGGAAAGACCTCTTTTAGTGCGGCGCGTCCGACTTTATGCGAGGGTTTGCTTCTAAGCAGGAATATATAGGGTTCCTATATTATTTTCCTTAACTAGTAGAGGGCATAAGTTAAAATACCTATATAATATTTCCTAAATTATACTTATAAACTAGCTGAATTTATTATAGTCTTTTTGCGAAGGGGCTGCGGCGTAATTCCGAACTTAAGGTTTACCTAAAGGTACCTTCTTAATAATATTAGTTTTTAATAGAGGATTTAGGACTAACTCTATAGTAGTCTTCTTATAGTATAAGAAGAATTATAGATACTAGTAAAGGTTAGTAATCTCTATATTATTTCTAAATTAGATAGATATAATACTACTATAATAGAACTTACTTATATTAGGAGTAAATAATAAATAGAACTTCTAAATAGGTTCTTAGACTTAATACTATTAATTCTATCTATAATAGTCTTATAGTATATAAAATAGATATCTATCTAAATATTTTAAGTTAAATCGTTCGTCTTATAAGCTATTGAAGCTTAATAAATCTATTAAAGAAATAGCTAAAGATATATTAATAATAAAGGTATTCATAGATATAGTAATATTAACATATTATAACGATCCTAGGCAATACCCGTTATAGATTATTATTAGTATAGAACTAAAGTTTAAGAAGGGGAGAGCGTAATCTTAGCTAGTAGTAATAGTATATATAAGTAATCTATAAGATAGCTATTATAGGTTAGAGAAGGCGTAGGGTTATAGAATATAGCTATAAGGGGTAACTAGTAGTACTTAATATTAAGTTAGTATATTACAAGTATAACCTAGGGGAAGAATATAATCCTAATCTATATATACTTATACTTAGTAGTATTATAGAGGTTAATAAGGTATAATTAAGATAATAGGGATAAAGTTACTATTATCTATAACTAAGTAGTTATTCTTATATAGGTTACTCTAATAAATATAGAGGGTATACTTATATAAGAAATATCCTTTAGGAAAAAGTTATAAGATATAGAATTAGCAATATATACTAATTTATTAATTTTAAAGATAAATCTATCTTATTCTTATAGGATAATAGGAATAGTAGCTATAGAGGAAACTAAAGGTTCTTTAATTTAATACCTCTAAGCTAGAAGAATTTATAAGGCTTAATATTAATATTAGGGTAGTATTTATCTATAAACTTCTGCTTAATTAGTAATAGGGCTAAGTCGGTATCTAGTAGAGCAGTATATTAGAAGCTAAATAGAGTATTAATAACTACTTTAAGATAGGAGTAAGTTAAATTAGTAAGAGGTACTATAAATAATAAGAGATATATAAGCCTTAATATAAGTATAAGAGGGAATTTAGGTTATATTTAATATATAGCCTCTAGCTACTACATAGTGATTTTACCTACTTAAGTGCAATAGACCTTCTAACTCCGCGCCTCCTAATAAGATATAGCCTTCGGTTATATAATCATAGCTAGAGGTATAAGGCCCTACTCGCAGCACTAGAGCTTCTTATGCTTCTAGCTATAAGAACCTCTTAGGAAAGACCTCTTAAGTTAAGGAGTTATCTCTTATATAATAATATTCACCTTACTAGAAGGTTAACCTTTTAGGTTAAGGAGTTATCTTATATAGTAACTTTTATAGCACCTTATTAGAAGGTTTAGCGAGGGTATTACTACGAGAGCTTTAGTAGCCTATTAGCTCTAATATAATTAGCCCTAGTATACCGCGCGTCCGACTTTATAATATTTAGAGGGTTTACTTATGAGTAGTAGGAATATATAGGGTTTCTATATTATTTTCCTTAACTAGTAGAGGGTATAGATTAAAATACCTATATAGTATTTCTCGAATTATACCTATAAACTAAGTAAATTTATTATAGTCTTTTTATAAAGGGGCTATAGCGTAATTCCGAACTTAATATTTAATATCTAACTAATATAAGGCCTTATTTATTATAAGTAGAATACTAGCGATCTTTTTATTTTTTACCTCTAGAATAGAATTTTCTAGAGAAAGTTTTTATATAGGGGTAATAGAAGGTAAGATAATACTATTATCTTTAATTATAGGTCTACCTTACTTATATTTAATAATAGGGGTTAGATATTAGTTATGTTATTTAATATAATTAATAAAGAGTCTAGCTCCTCTATACTAGAGATAGCTGATAATCTTAATATTATTATAGGAGATATTTTAGAGTTATTCTTAGGTAGCTTCTAGCTATATTTAGCTTTAATATAAGATATCTTAGTAATAAGGATATTTCTATAGTAAAATCTTAGTAAAACGCGCTATATAATTAGTAGTTAGTAATAGAGTTTGAAGACTCTAAGTCTAATAAGGAATTGTAAGAGTTATAGTTATCCTCTTAATAAGGGCTTATATAAGGCGATAGAGTTACTAGAAGGTTAACCTTTTTAGGTTAAGGAGTTATCTTATAGCTTTTCTAGGCTACGAGAGCCTTAGTAGCCCGTTCGGCTCCGATATACTTAGCCCTAGTGCGGCGCGTCCGACTTTATATAGTGATATTTAGAGGGTTTGCTTCTAAGTAGGAACGTATAGGGTTCCTATATTATTTTCCTTAACTAGTAGAGGGTATAGCTTAAAATACTTATATAGTATTTCCTAAATTATACCTACGAACTAGGTGAATTTATTATAATCTTTTTGCGAAGGGGCTGCGGCGTAATTCCGAACTTAATAAGGCGATAGAGATCTAGATAGCAATTAATTATAAGATATCTTATAGTTATATAAGTAGGGTTTGAGGCTTATGTATCTATAGGCTAATTAGGTTTATTCTTATAAGGTTTATCCTAATTATAATAGTTCTATAAGTTGCGAGATTTATTATATTATTCCTATTAATTTCTAAACTAAGGTTCCTAGTTATCTATATAATAAGGTTAGAAGTTATTATATTATTAGCTATGCGGTCTATAGTTATATATAGGATATTAGTCTTAGTATTAGTTCTATTAGTAGTCCTAGTAATAGTTATTATAATATTAGTTATAAGAGTTCTAATAGTCTTTCTAAAGTTAATTATTATAGTTATAACGCTTATAATTATTAATAGTATCTAGCTACCTTTAGATTTACTCTTAGAGGTCATAATTATACTTTTAACTTACTTATATAATATACTGCTTAGCAGCGATCTAGGATTTAAGGTACTAGAGGGTATTATAGTTATTAAAATAGGTAAGTAAGCCTAAATCTAGGTCTATACCTAATATAAGATATTAGTATACTATAGCTATCCTTATTATACTTACTAGCCTTATTATATAATCTAATCTTCCTATTAATAAAGATCTATAGTAGTAATATATCTTTACCTATAAATATATATTTAAGCTAATTAGCTTTAATAAGTATAGCTCTATAGTCCTTCTAGAAGCGCTTTAAGAGTAGGGTTCTTAATAGTTCTAACTTAGAAGTTATCTTAAGGTATTAATAATAAAGGAGTAAGTTAAACTACTTACTACTATCTATCTCTATTATTAAGATATAATAACTAATAGTATAAGTAATAGTCTTAAGTTTACATAATATTACTAAGTAATTAATCTTATCAATATATAATGATATAGGTATCTTTATATTATTAATTTTAAAGATTTCTAGCTTTAGTTCTTCCTTATTAAGCTAATATTAATATAAGTATAGCTACTACTAGTTATAAGTATAACTAAAGGGATTATCTTCTTAAATATAGGAGGAAGAAGAATATTTATTATTATAGTAGTTAATTAGTTATTCTAATTATTAGGGAGTAAGTAGATAAGAAAGAGGGAGTACTTAATTAAATAGGAATAAGCTAAGGATAGGCTTCTATAGAGAAAGGTATATAAGGGAAGAACTAACGAAAAGTAATTAGCTATATAGTAGCTAAAAAGGCTCTTACCTATATAAGATTAAGCTAATACTTAGGAGGTATAAATAGTAATTATTAAGATATATTAGAATTAGCAGGTTACTATATATAGGATAATAAAAGCTAGGGTTTATTTAGCTCTCTCCTTACTCTTATAGTATTATAGAGGGGATATTTCTAGGTTAGATTAAGAGTCCTCTTTAGTAGCTTCTAAGCCTCTTATGATATAATTAACTGCTTATAGTAGCTTATTAAGATAAGGAGTAATAATTACTAAGGAGCTATTATTAAGATTATATTAAGCTAAATCCTTAATATTCTCCTACTAAGTAAGTAATAGTCTATATAGAGTACTAATAGCTATATTAAGGTACTTAGTAGTAATATACTATTTCTATTATAAGTACTATCCTTTATCTTATAGGTTTATAAGAATATAGAGAATACTAATATTTAGTAAGTATTAATATCTAGTAATAAGAAATTGAGTTCGGAATTACGCCTTAGCCCCTTCGCAAAAAGACTATAATAAATTCACCTAGTTCGTAAGCATAATTCAGGAAATACTATATAGGTATTTTAACTTATACCCTCTATTAGTTAAGGAAAATAATATAGGAACCCTATACGTTCCTACTACTCGCAAGTAAACCCTCGCATAAAGTCGGACGCGCGCTATACTAGGGCTAATTATATTAGAGCTAAATAGGCTACTAAGGCTCTCATAGCCTAGAAACGCCCTCGCTAAACCTTCTAGTAAGGTGCTGCGAAAGCTACTATATGAGATAACTCCTTAACCTAAAAGGTTAACCTTCTAGCAAGGAATTAAAGGTAAAAGCTACTATATAAGATAACTCCTTAACCTAAAAGGTTAACCTTCTAGTAAGGTATTAAAGGTAAATGCTACTATATAAGAGGTAACTCCTTAACTAAAGAGGTCTTTCTTAAGAGGTTCTTATAGCTAGAAGTATAAGAAGCTCTACTATAAGCAGGGCCTTATACCTCTCCCTCTTCCTTATCCTTATCCCTTAACTATATTAATACTAGACCCTATATATAAAAACGCTAAGCCTGCGCGAGGTATAACCTTTAGTACTAATAACGCGTAAGAGCTTACTAGAGAGTTTAGTATTAATATAATTAATAAAACCCGCTCCTTTTTTAACTACTCTATTATATATAAAGAGCGTATAGCCTCTGGCTACTGCATAGTGATTTTACCTACTTAAGTACAACAGACCTTCTAACTCCGCGCCTCCTGATAATATATAGCCTTCGGTCACGTGATCCTCTCCTAACTATAGCTATACTTATACGTGCCTATAGCCTTATGATCTTTAACTTTATATTAATAATAACGTAGTTTTTGATTATTTAAACTACGAAACTATCGACTTTTCCTCTTACGTACTACCTACGCTGCTATTAAATACTACCTCTATTACCGCTTTATCCGCTAGAAGTCGTTACTATCTTTATCCTCTTATTCGATTAGGTTAGCTAACGCCTTCGTAGCTATGCTATTATTAGTAACGCTCTCTCTACTAGTTAGCATAAGCCGTACTTACCGATATTCACCGCCTAGGCTGCCTCTGCCTTAGTAATATAGAGGACCTGCTTAAAGAAGGGCTACTCTATAGGGTATATAACGACCTATTAAACTTCTATTACTAAGTTTACTTACTTAGCTCTAATACTATCGCGCCTTATAGAGTCCCCTATAGGGGTATTAAGGTAAGCCCTCTTAAGGGCTATACTAATAATACGCTCTCTATATATAGCGGAGTAGTTAATAAAGGAGCGGGTTTTATTAATTATATCGAGGCTAAACTCTCTAGTAATCCCCTCTATATTATTTATACTAAAGGGCGTGCCTCGCTCGGGCTTAGCGTATTTATATGCGGGGTCTAGTGCTGACATAGTTAAGGGACGTTTTCTATAAAGTCTTATAGGTCTTACGAATTAAAGATATAATAGGATTTGTCGTGGGTTGGATAAGGATGAGGATAAGGGAGAGGTATAAGGCCCTGCTCGCAGAGCTTCTTATGCTTCTAGCTATAAGAACCTCTTAGGAAAGACCTCTCTAGTTAAGGAGTTACCTCTCGTATAGTAGCGTTCGTAGTACCTTTAGCACCTTGCTAGAAGGTTAACCTTTTAGGTTAAGGAGTTATCTTATATAGTAGCTTTCGCAGCACCTTACTAGAAGGTTTAGCGAGGGCGTTTCTAGGCTACGAGAGCCTTAGTAGCCTATTTAGCTCTAATATAATTAGCCCTATTATAGCGCGTATCCGACTTTATATAGTAATATTTAGAGGGTTTACTTATGAGTAATAGGAACGTATAGGGTTCTTATATTATTTTCCTTAACTAGTAGAAGGTATAGGTTAAAATACCTATATAGTATTTCCCGAATTATACCTGCGAACTAGGTGAATTTGTTATAGTCTTTTTGCGAAGGGGCTGCGGCGTAATTCCGAACTCAATAAAGAGCGTATTATTAATATAGCTCTTAAGAGGGCTCTTATTAATACCCCTAGAGGGGATACTTGCTATTATATTATAGCTAAGTAAGTAGACTTAGTAGTAGAAGCTAAGCGGGTTATTATATACCCTATAGAGTAGCCCTTCTTCGAGCAGGTCCTCCGCACTATTAAGGCAGAGGCGGCCTAGGCCCCTTAGGGGTTAGTAAGTATAGCTTGCGCTAACTACTTTGATATAGAGAGAGCGTTACTAACGACGGCATAGCTAGCGGACGAAGCGGTAATAGAGGTAGTATTAGCAGCGCGGGTAGTACGCGAGAGGAAAAGTTAATAGTTTCGTAGTCTATTAAATAATTAAAACCCACGTTATTATTAATATAAAGTTAAAAATCGTGAGGCTATCTAGTATAACGGGCACGTATAGGTGCGGCTGTGGTTAGGAAAGGATCACGTAACCGAAGGCTATGTATTATTAGGAGGCGCGGACTTAGAAGGTCTATTGTACTTGAGTAGGTAAAATCACTATGCAGTGGCCAGACGCCCTAGTAATAAGAAATACTAAACTAGTAGCTAGCTAAGAGTTATATATAGCTAGGCTACTCCTTAGTTAAGTAGGCTTATTTAGGACTTAAGTGCTAGATTAAGAACTTAATATAGCGCCCTATATATAACCTCTTATTATTATCTTTAGTTAGATAGTAGTATTAGCTATATATCTAATATATAACTTAGGGAAATTAAGAGGCTATCTAGAGAACTAGAGAAATAATTTATAAGTAGTAATAAGTATTAAATCTATAGATAGTAGGGAGAGAGAGTTAGCTATTAGAGGATATAATTCTAAAGTAGTATCTAATTACATAGAATAGTATATTAAAGCTAATAGACTTTTTAATTATTACTAGATACTTAAAGAAATATTAGAGGGTAATAAAAGTAATAAGATTAATAGTAGTAAACTAATGTCTTCTAGATAGGCTCTTATAATATAAGTAAGAGACTCCTTAATAACGGGGTATAGAGTAGTAGCGACTATTAATAATATTATAGCGATTAGTACTATAGGTACTATTAGTATATCAGCTAGCGAAGTTATCAATATCGTGAGGTATTATATAGAGCCTAAGGAGCTCGGTTTAGTAGTAGTAGCTATAGCTATAACTATAAATAAAGTATAGAATAAGAGTATCGATATTATCGATAGTAGGGGTAGTATAGATAATATAGATAGGGGGAAACCTTTCGTTTTAAATAACTAGATAATAATATCTTATATAAATAGTAGTTATCTATAACTAGTATAGATAACTAATAAAATGCGTAAGAATAAGGTAGTAGTAGGTATATGCCTTCCGTTAGGAAGGTTAATCTTTACCTTTTAGGAAGCTAGGCGTGCCTAAGAAAAAAACTCTCTCTTACTACTATCAACCCCTATATATTAAAAGCTCGAATTTAATTAGTCTTTTAAAGATTTAAGCTTATTAGTTCTAGTTCTAGATAAATATAGGACTATATAGCTCTTTTCTATCTACTAGCGAGTACTTATACTCTATTCTACTTACCCTAGCTATTTTTTCTCTATAGACCTCTCTTTCCTATCCTATTCTTTTATATAATACTTAGTATCTAGTAATTAACTATATTATAAAGCCTAATAAAAGTATTACTAAGTAGATAATAAACTTAAGCTTATATATAACTCGAAGCTACGATTAGTCTTAGAATATTAAAATATAGAGAATAGAATATATAGTATTACTAATTAGACTTATTATATATATAGCGAAACCTTACTAACGGAAGGTCTCTCCTTAGAGCTAGCCATAGCTAGCGCTCCCTAGTTAATAGGTAGGATATATTTAGAAAGGTCTTATCCGTAATATAAGGTTATTTAAGATTAATTAAGATTATTAGACATTAAATAATAAGTTTATTAAAAATAAACCTTATAAGCTAGTAATACTTACTTAAATAAGTAACTATTACGAGATAAGATAAATTATATATATAAATAGATTATCTCTAGCTTAGGTAGTTAGAAATTAAGCAATCTACTAATACCTTTACTATGTATACCTACTATTACCTTATCTTCACGCCCTTTTATTAGTTATCTATACTAGTTATAGATAACTACTATTTATATAAGATATTATTACTTAGTTATTTAAAATAAGAGGTTTCCCCCTATCTATATCATCTACACTACCCCTACTATTAATAATATTAATATCTTTATTTCCTACTTTATAGATTATGAGCCCTATGGGTTCTATAGTACTATTTTAAAACTCTACCGCTTAATATTCTTATCGTTAGCGTATTTATTAATAAATCTAATAAAACTTCAACTTTAAATACCCTATTTAACCCTATATTATCTATTCCTTTACCTATTCACTTAAACTATTCTTTTTATAAAACTTTAAACCTATTCTCTGGTATATATATACGTAGCTAAAAGTCTTAATAAGCCTTAAAAGCCCTATAATAATTGAATAGCTAAGCCATAATAGTTAGAGGAGTACTTACTATTATAAAGAGTCTTTACTAGTGATGAAAGTAATTATTATTTAAAAATAATAGTAATTATTATTAAAGTTAATTTTCGTAGAAAATAATTATATATAGAAGGGAATTAGAGTATTTATTAGTCTCTAAAAAGGCTCCTACTTATATTTACGCAATTATTGGTTATAAAACTAATATATTAAAAACCCATATATACTTTACTATTTATATAGATTAACTATCTCAAATTCCAGAACTATTATGATTATAAAAATAGATCTCTCTAATAACAAGTCTCTTACTATTTCTAAGCTTGAGGTAGTATTGATTATAATACTTAGGCAGTTAGAATTAAGGCTTACTTAATTACTAAGGAATTAAGTTATACTATTATTAAAGATCTTATTTGTTTTACTACTAATACTACTAATAATAATAATGGTAATGATCTAGATTTAAATATAGAGGATATACCTCATCCTACTATTAATAAATCTAAGAAGGCGTTTAGCCTTATATTATTAAATATAGAGGATACGTCTCTTATTTAAATCTAATATGCTAAGTCTACTATAATAGCGTGGAATATATTAATAGGGACTTATAACCCTAAAGGGCTTATATCTAGTAATATATTAGTATAGGATATATTGTTATAGGATTTCCTAAATCATAAATTATCTAACTATAATAATAATCTAGAAGAATACCTTAATAAAGTTAAGGAAATATCTAACAAGCTAAAAGCCTATAGGTTAGATATACCCAAGGATTTATTATTAGCCTAGATTTTGAACGGCTTACATAATAATATATTGAAAGGGTTTAATAAATATCTAATATAACTTAATATCTTTATAATAAATCCGATTTATGTACTATAACTACCCTGATAAGTAGTATTTTAGATAGGTCTAGATGGATTTATTCTAAAGAAGAAGCATAACTATTACTCACTAAGTCTTATAAAGGGTCCAATAATAATAATAAGACTAACGAGACTAATAAGACTAATAAGCTTAATAAGACTTCTAAAGTAAGTACAAATAGTTAGAAAAAGCCTAAAGGATTATAGTATAAAAATAATAAAAATAATAAAAATAATACCTATAATACTAATAAGCGCTCTTATTTAAACCTAGCTTTAGTACCTAAAAACTAGGATTTATCTACAGACCCTAATAATAAAATAAATAATAATATAACTAATAAGGCACTTATTATTAGGGATACCTAAGCCTCTATATCTAGATATAGTTTAGATATAAATAGTAATATTAAACATAATAATAACTATAATTATATATCTAATTATTAAGGCCTCTGGCCACTGCATAGTGATTTTACCTGGTCAAGTGCAATAGACCTTCTAACTCCGCGCCTCCTAATAATACATAGCCTTCGGTCACGTAATCCTTTCCTAACTATAGCCGCACTTATACGTGCCCGTTAACAGCCTCACGATCTTTAACTTTATATTGATAATAACGTAGTTTTTAATTATTTAAACTACGAAACTATTAACTTTTCCTCTCGCGCACTACCCGCGCTGCTAATACCGCCTCTATTACTGCTTTATCCGCTAGTCCTCTTATTCGATTAGGTTAGCTAATACCTTCGTAGCTATATCGTTACTAGTAACGCTCTCTCTATTAGTCGGCATAAGCCGTACTTACCGACGTTCAAGCCCTAAGGGGCCTAGGCCGCCTCTGCCTTAATAGTATAGAGGACCTGCTCGAAGAAGAGCTACTCTATAGGGTATATAATAACCCGCCTAGCTTCTACTACTAAGTCTACTTACTTAGCTATAATATAATAGTAAGTATCCCCTCTAGAGGTATTAATAAGAGCCCTTTTAAGGGCTATATTAATAATATACTCTTTATATATAATAGAGTAGTTAAAGAAGGAGCGGGTTTTATTAATTATATTAATACTAAACTCTCTAGTAAGCTCTTATATATTATTAGTATTAAAGGGTATACCTTATATAAGCTTAGCGTTTTTATATATAAGGTCTAGTACTAATATAGTTAAGGGATAAGGATAAGGAAGAGGGAGAGGTATAAAGCCCTGCTCATAGTAGAGCTTCTTATACTTCTAGCTATAAGAACCTCTTAAGATAGACCTCTTTAGTTAAGGAGTTACCTCTTGTATAGTAGTATTTATAATACCTTTAGCACCTTACTAGAAGGTCGACCTTTTAGGTTAAGGAGTTATCTTATATAGTAGCTTTTACCTTACTAGAAGGTTTAGCGAGGGTAGTACTATAAGAGCCTTAGTAGCCTATTTAGCTCCGATATAATTAGCCCCGGTATAGCGCGCGTCCGACTTTATATAGTAATATTTAGAGGGTTTGCTTACGAGTAGTAGGAACGTATAGGGTTCTTATATTATTTTCCTTAACTAGTAGAGGGTATAGGTTAAAATACCTATATAGTATTTCCCGAATTATACCTACGAACTAGGTGAATTTGTTATAGTCTTTGTGCGAAGGGGCTGCGGCGTAATTCCGAACTCAATATCTAATTATTAAGAGGAGTTCGATATAGCTATTAAGGTAAGTCCCCTAACTAATATACTAAGTACTATAATTACTAACAATCGTAGTAATAGTAATAGTAAATTGAGAGATATATATAATAATAATTTTATATTAGATATAGCTATAGAAGTATATGTTATAACTAATTAAAATTATTTTATCTCTTTAAGACCTTCCAATAAGTAAGTTAGTCAGGGAAAAGCTAATAAAATTAATATTACTAAGTATAGCGATTGTTATATTAGATTTACTAACTCTAATAGTTGAATACTACTTAAACCTACTTATATATACCTCAAATAGTTATTAATCTAACGAGCTAAGGTAGTCTTACTAATATACCTAATATAACAATATAGTTTACTAATAATACCGCCTATATTAAGAGAAATATCATAATTATAAAAGTCTGAAAAGTAGGTAATTTATACAATGTACCTATTAAAGTACTACGCAGACGTTATACTAGTATCAATTATAGTAATAATATACTAACAACCAATAAAGCCTTACTATATGATAGATTAAGTTATATTAGTACCAATTACTGAAGTAAACCAAAAGATAATACTATAGGTTATTGTATACCTATTAAGTTAAATAAGACTAATTTCTCAAACTACGAAATATATAATGAAGCTAATATAACTAATAAAGTTTATAAAAGGTCTACGAGTAAAAAAACTACAAGATATTTATAAAAGGTATATCGTGACTTATATAGTCCCATTAAGCCCTATAACTTATAGTAATCAAAGGTATTTATTTCATAACCTCTCTGGATAATTACTCTAAATACTTAGAAGTAAATTATTAGCTACTAAAGACGAAGCATATATAATGCTTTTAGTTTATTTAAATAAAGAGTGAAAGCTAATAGCCCTTATAATGAAAAGGTTACTATGTTAAGTATACATAATAATATTGAATATATAAATAAACAAATTAACCTTAAATGAGCTAGCTCTACTATAGTATATTAAACTTCTAGCCCTTATATACTAGAACAAAACGCTTTACGAAACATATGAATAGAACTTAATTAAATAAAGTAAGGGTATTATTATATGATAGTTATTTACCTCTAGAATTTCAGGGTAACGCTATATATATATAGGTATATACTTATATTATTGAGTACCTAATAGTTCTATAGGTTATAAAACGCTATATAAAATTGACAATAAAACTAAGCCTAATATATCACATATAAGAGTTTTCAGATCCTTAGTGTATTATAAAACTAAAACTAAAATATCTAAACTATCTAGTAGGGGTATTAAGGGTATATTAATAGGTTTTAGTATTAGCTCTGCTTAATATAGGGTTTACTCTAGAAAATAAAGAACTACTATACACTAGAGATATAGTGTTATTAAAACAAGTCTCCATATAAGACAATAATTATGAATAATAATAATAATAATACTAACAATAGTATTAATAATAATAATGAAGTTACTATAGTTCTAGATAATATATCTAAGAGCCAAAATAATAATACTACTATAGCTGATAGTAATAATAACTTTATAGACGAATTACCTATAGAAAATAGTAATAATAACAATGAAAATAGCAGCATAACTACTATTAAACCTCTAAGTTATTATAATAGCGAGGTTAATGAATTAAATAATGATAATATATTAGTTCTAATTGCTAATATACTGGAACCTAATACTCATAAACGGGCTATAACGTCTAATAATAAATCAGAATAGCAAAAGGCTATGCAATTCGAAATAAATAGACTAAATAACTAATATACCTAGGATTTAGTTGATTTACTACTGAATAAAACCCTCTTAGGTACTAGGTAGGTATATAGAATTAAACGGGATAAGAATGATATGATACCTAAGTATAAGGCTAGATTAGTAGTATAAGGATTTAATTAAGTAATAGGTATTAACTATATAGATTCCCCCTTTAGTACTACCTATGAGCCTAAAGCCCATAGGTTATCTCTAATAATTGCCTTAAATAATAATTCATAAGATTTTTTAATTTCATGAACCTAGCAGCTACGTAGTAGATATTAATAATTCTAATAAGGTATTAAAACTAAATAAAGCCCTATATAGATTAAAATAAAGTCCTGGACTTTAGTATAACTACGCAATATTAGGAACTAAAATATTCCCTGATAATAATAGGGTACTTATTAATATTAATATTGAAATAATATTCTTATGTCATTGTGACGATATATTAACATTAGGCCCTAATAAATATATAAACAAATCATCTACTTCTATATCTAAAGTAATTGAATTATAGGACCTAGGAGAGGTTAATACCTTTCTAAGCTAAGGAACACCTGTAGATAAAGCAAATAAAACATTTACTATAGGGCTATATAACTATACAAAGAATATCATTCATAGATCTAATAAATAGAATATATATTGAGCTCGGAATTACGCCGCAGCCCCTTCGCAAAAAGACTACAACAAATTCACCCAGTTCGCAGGCACAATTCGGGAAACACTATATAGGTATTTAACCTATACCCTCTACTAGTTAAGGAAAATAATATAAGAACCCTATACGTTCCTACTACTTGCAAGCAAACCCTCTAAATATTACTATATAAAGTCGGACGCGCGCTATACTGGGGCTAATTATATTAGAGCCGAATAGGCTACTAAGGCTCTTATAGCAACGCCCTTGCTAAACCTTCTAGCAAGGTGCTGCGAAAGCTACTATATAAGATAACTCCTTAACCTAAAAGGTTAACCTTCTAGTAAGGTGCTAAAGGTAAACGATACTATACGAGAGGTAACTCCTTAACTAGAGAGGTCTTTCCTAAGAGGTTCTTATAGCTAGAAGTATAAGAAGCTCTATAAGCAAGGCCTTATACCTCTCCCTTATCCTTATCCTTATCCCTTAACTATATTAGTACTAGACCCCGTATATAAATACGCTAAGCCTAACCGAGGCACGCCCTTTAGTATAAATAATATAGAGGGGATTACTAGAGAGTTTAGCCTTAATATAATTAATAAAACCCGCTCCTTTATTAACTACTCTACTATATATAGAGAGCGTATTATTAATATAGCCCTTAAGAGGGCTTACCTTAATACCCCTATAGGGGACTCTATAAGGCGCCATAGTATTAGAGCTAAGTAAGCAAACTTAATAATAGAAGTTTAGTAGGTTATTATATACCCTATAGAGTAGCCCTTCTTTAAGCAGGTCCTCTATATTACTAAGGTAGAGGCGGCCTAGGCTTATTAGACGCGAGAGGAAAAGTTAATAATTTTATAGTTTAAATAATTAAAAACTACGTTATTATCGATATAAAGTTAAAGATCGTGAGGCTATAGGTATATATAAGTATAGCTATGGTTAGGAGAGGATTACGTGACCGAAGGCTATGTATTGTTAGGAGGCGCGGAGTTAGAAGGTCTGTTGCACTTAAGTAGGTAAAATCACTATGCAGTGGCTAGAGGCCTTATATAGAGCTATATTAATCTTATACCTAGTTTATATAAGCTATATTGATTAATAATACTTAAAAACTACTAACACGATCTAATTCGTCTAAAATATTTAAAAAAAATAAACTACTTTATTTAGTAATACTAATAGCGATAAATTAGGATTAAAAGCTATAATTAAGGTTTATTATTATGAATCTTATTTATATATAGAAAAGATAGATCTATAAAGTTAAAGTTAGGGTTATTATAATTAAAATAAATAATAGGGTTAGGTTTAAAACTGAAACTATAGTTTCTAATAAACCTGGAAATACTAATATTAGTAATAGGTAGGATCTATTTAAAAATTTTAACGTTATTTAAAATTAGATCAGGCTGTTAGAAATTAAATAATAAGTTTATCAAAAATAAATATTATAAATTAGTAATAATTACTTAAATAAGTAACTATTATGAGATAAGACGAACTATATATATAAGTAGTTTTACCCTAGCTCAAGTAGTTAGAAATTAAGTAATCTAATAATACTTTTACTATATATACCTACTACTACCTTTTCCTTACGCCTTTTTATTAGTTATCTATACTAGTTATCTATAACTACTAAGGTTTCCCCCTATTTATATCGTCTATACTACCCCTACTATCGATAATATCGATACTTTTATTCTATAGTTTATACTACTTTATAATAATAATTATTTAATTAAAAATAATTAGTCTATTTAAATAGTAAGATATCTATACGTTCTCAATATAATAGCTTTATACCTTATAGTTATATATATACTAGTAGGAGTTTTAGAGACTAATAGATCCTCTAGTTCCCTATATATATATTCTTCCTATTAAAATTAACTTTTAATAATAACTATTATTTCAAATAAGAATTGCTATTATAATTAGTAAAGACTCTTTATAATAGTAAGTACTCTTATAATAGTTATAGCTTTGCTACTTAATTACTAGGGGGCTTTTTAAGTCTCGTTAAGACTTTTAATTATATATATATATACTAGAAAATAGATTCGAAGTTTAGTAACTACGAGTATTTCAAGTAAATACGTAAGGGATTGGATAATATAGGGGTAAATAGGGTATACCACCTTTAATGTTATATTAGATTTATTAATAAATACCTTAAATAGAAGGATACTAAGCTATAAACCTTTAAATATAGTAGTATAGAACCCCTAGGGCTTATAACCTATGAAGTAGGAGATAAAAGTATGAAGTTCATTGATAGTAGGGGTAATATAGATAATATAAATAGGGGGAAACCTTTCCTTTTGGATAACTAAATAATAATATGTTAAATAAATAATAGTAATCTATAGTTAGTATAAATAACTAATAAAAGGGTATAAGGATAAAGTAGTAGTAGGTATATATAGTAAAGGTTTTATTAAATTGCTTGATCTTTAACTACTTAAGTTAGGTATAAATTGAAAATATAGTTTGTTTCATCTCGTAATAGTTACTTATTTAAGTAAATATAACTAGCTTATAAGGTTAATTACTTATAACCTTATATTATGGAGATAATCTTTCTATATAGATACTATTTATCTATAATATTAGTATTCTTAGGTTTATTAGAATTCGTAATTTTAGTTTTAAACCTAATCTTATTATATATTTTAATTATAATAACCCTTATTTTTACTTTATAGATCTATTCTTTCTATATATAAATAAGGTTTATAGTACTTAACCTTGAGTATAACATTACATTTTAATTTTATAGCTGTAGGGATTGCTAAATTAAGTAGTTTATTATTTTTATTATTCTAGACGAATTAGATCGTTTTAGTGATTTTTAGGTATTACTAATTAATATAGCTTATATAAATTAGATATAAGACTAATATAGTCTTATATAGTATATTCATAATTTATTCAGTATTCCATTTCTATAGTAGTAACTATTTTAAATTATGCTATTAGAGTATCTAGTATTATTAAAATTCTTATTTAGACTCTATATAAGATAGTTAAATACTTTCCTTAAGTAATAATCTTAATGATACATTTACTCTTTATAAACTAATTCTATAGAAGTTTAACTACTATCTAGAGAAAGAAGGTTCTACTTATATTTTTTAAAGTATTAGAAACTATAATGTTAGAAAAAAATAAAGTAGTTACTCTGAGATCTATATTTATACTTAACTTAGAAGTATTTAGCGTAATTAAGTTAGACCTTATTGAGCTCGGAATTACGCCGCAGCCCCTTTGCAAAAAGACTATAACAAATTTACCTAGTTTATAAGCATAATTTAGGAAATACTATACGGGTATTTTAACCTATACCCTCTTATTAGTTAAGGAAAATAATATAGGAACCCTATATATTCCTACTACTTATAAGCAAACCCTCTAAATATTATAAAGTCGGACGCGCGCTATACCGGGGCTAATTATATCAGAGCCGAACGGGATACTAAGGGTCTCGTGGCCTAGAAAAGCTACTATATAAGATAACTCCTTAACCTAAAAGGTCGACCTTTTAGCAAGGTACTAAAGGTACTATAAACGCTACTATATAAGAGGTAACTCCTTAACTAAAGAGGTCTTTCCTAAGAGGTTCTTATAGCTAGAAGTATAAGAAGCTCTACTACTACGAGTAGGGCCTTATACCTCTCCCTCTTCCTTATCCTTATCCCTTAACTATATTAGTACTAGACTTTATATATAAAACGCTAAGCTTACGCGAGGTACGCCCTTTAATACTAATAATATATAAGAGCCTACTAGAGAGTTTAATATTAATATAATTAATAAAATCCGCTCTTTCTTTAACTACTCTATTATATATAGAGAGTATATTATTAGTATAGCCCTTAAGAGGGCTCTTATTAAAACCCTTAGAGGGGATACTCGCTATTATATTATAACTAAATAAGTAGACTTAGTAGTAGAAGCTAGGTGGGTTATTATATACCCTATAGAGTAGCCCTTCTTCGAGCAGGTCCTCCGCACTATTAAGGCAGAGGCAGCCTAGGCCCGTTAGGGCTTGAACGTCGGTAAGTACGGCTTGCGCTGATAGTTAGACCTTATAAATAGCTTAGCGCTTAACCTATTTAGAAGTAAGATATTAATTTAACTTATCTCTCTAAAGATCTAAAGCTGGATTATATTTTTAAGTTTCTCATATATAGTTACTAAAAGCTAGTTCGAAATATATTTTATTATCTATTTTTTTACTTTCAAGTTGTTTTTAGTATCTATAGTATTAATGCTCTACTACTTCATATAATTCTTAATATAGTTTAAAAAGGGGTTCTATAATTATAAATAGCGTTAGTTAAGCTAGCTTATAATTATTAAAAACTCATAGGATATCCTAATCAAGAGTAGTTTGCTCTTAAGAGGCGCTTACTTATTTTTAAACTTAAGCTTACTCTATATAAGCTTTCTACTTAGTAAAATCCTATTAGTAACGCTTATACTTCTACTTATTAAGGATCTTAAGGTAGTCCTTAGGAGAAAGTAGACTAGTCTTATTATAGCTTCTAAAGTTAAATACCTTAGGTCTATTATAATTAATAAATTCCTAGACTTATATAATAGAAATAGTCCTCAGATTATTAAACTAATTAAGCTAATCCTTATAAGTCTCTAATATAACTTATATAGCTTTAAGAATTAACGTTATTTTAGTGGCTTTAAAAATCAAGTTAGATATTTTATAAGTAGTATAAGTAGTTAGAAAAGTATTAAAAGAGAAGAGAGAGACTTACTCACTCTAAGAGATATTCTAATAGTAATAAAAAGGTAAGCTAAAGTTCTAATAAGCTAAGCTTATAACTACTAGAAGCTAGTAATTAGAAGAGACTAAAGAGTTTAAATAAAAGTATATACTATATAAGAGAAAGTTATCCTTAGGAATATCTTTAAATTATAAGCTTATAAGGTTTATACTAATTATATAACTTACTTCCTAAGTAAGTGCTTACCAAGGGGGCTATATAATCTAGAAGGTATATTATTAAATAGATTGCTATATACGAGGAATTACTGAAATATTTATAATAAAAGAAATTAAATTATAATACTCTAAAGAAAAACTAGCTGATTATTTTAAATATAATTTTAAATCTTTTTTTAAAGAAAAATCAAAAGCTATCTTAAGATCTAAAATAACTTTAAATAATATGAATAAAGATCACCTGATGATTTATCTTTAAAAAATAAGATAAACCTGTATTTAGAGTGATTCTACTTCTATTATAAATAAGATTTAGTAAAAATATAAAATTTCAAAAGAGTATATATATATATTAAACTTAAGTCATCGATCGCATTGAGGCTAAACTCTCTAGCGACCCCCTCCGCGTTATTTACGCTAAAGGGCGTGCCTCGCTCGGGCTTAGCGTGTTTATATACGGGGTCTAGTGCTAATATAGTTAAGGGATAAGGATAAGGAAGAGGGAGAGGTATAAGGCCCTGCTTATAGTAGTAGAGCTTCTTATGCTTCTAGCTATAAGAACCTCTTAGGAAAGACCTCTTTAGTTAAGGAGTTACCTCTTATATAATAGTATTCGTAGTACCTTACTAGAAGGTTAACCTTTTAGGTTAAGGAGTAATCTTATATAGTAGCTTTCGCAGTACCTTACTAGAAGGTTTAGCGAGGGCGTTTCTAGGCTATAAGAGCCTTAGTAGCCTATTTAGCTCTAATATAATTAGCCCTAGTGCGGCGCGCGTCCGACTTTATATAGTAGTATTTAGAGGGTTTGCTTATAAGTAGTAGGAACGTATAGGGTTCCTATATTATTTTCCTTAACTAGTAGAGGGTATAGGTTAAAATACTTATATAGTATTTCCCGAATTATGCTTATAAACTAGGTGAATTTATTATAGTCTTTTTATAAAGGGGCTGCGGTGTAATTCCGAACTTAATATTAAACTTAAGCTTATAGCTTTATATAATGAAATTCGATTAATATCAATTATAAAAGTTAAACTAGTTTCCTCACTTTCTATTAATAACTTTTAATTTATATAACTTTAGATTTTTTTTTCTTTATCTCTACGCTCCTATAGCTTTAACTATTATAATAAGGTTTACCTATTTCTCTCTAGCTACCTTAGTCTTTATTAATCTCTTTTATCTGTCACGCTATATTTCGTTAATATTTATTTTTCTCTCTTCTACTATTTCGACGTTTATACTGCTTTGCTAAGCGTAGAGGCTTTAAATCCTCTATGCTATTACAGTATTATAACGTATTCTGCCCCACTATATCGTATTAATATAGAGCTAATAGCTTTATATTATGAAATTTACCTAGTATTAACTACAAAGCTAAACTAATCCCCTGGCCTTCTACTAATAACCTTTAATTTATATCCTACCCTCTTCTGTATAGCTAGAGATATATTAAGCTAAGCGTTAATAACTAGGTCTTATACTAAGGTTTTATTTCTTTACTTTATTAAGATTAGATATAGATTAAAGTCCTACTATTAGATTTAAAGTCTTTATAATAAAAGTAGTAAGTGAACTGCGATATCTACTTATATAGGTTAAACAAGCTACTAAATAAATAAAGTCTTAATATAGGAGCTTTGCTATTATTAGCTATATTTTTAATATATTTACTCTTTTTAACTTCTTAATATTTAAACGCTTAAGCTATTCTAACTATTTCAAGAAAACTAAATATTAGCGTAATTAGAAACAAAAACCTTAAACTTAATAATATTTGGAAACTAAATACTTACTATTATTAATTTGTTTCACATTTCTAAAGCATAGCCTCTAGCCACTACACAGTGATTTTACCTACTTAAGTATAATAGACCTTCTAACTCCGCGCCTCCTAATAATATATTAAGTTCGGAATTACGCCGCAGCCCCTTTATAAAAAGACTATAATAAATTTACCTAGTTGGTAAGCATAATTTAGGAAATACTATGCGGCTATTTTAACCTATTGAGTTCGGAATTACGCCGCAGCCCCTTTGCAAAAAGACTACAACAAATTCACCTAGTTCGCAAGCATAATTCGGGAAATACTATATAGGCATTTTGACCTATACCCTCTACTAGTTAAGGAAAACAATATAGGAACCCTATATATTCCTACTTAGAAGTGGACCCTCGTATAAAGCTAGATACGCTATACTAGGGCTAATTATATTAGAGCTAAATAGGCTACTAAGGCTCTTATAGTAACGCCCTCGCTAAACCTTCTAATAAGGTACTATAAAAGCTACTATATGAGATAACTCCTTAACCTAAAAGGTTAACCTTCTAGTAAGGTGCTATAAATATTATTATATAAAAAGGAACTCCTTAACTAAAGAGGTCTTTCCTAAGAGGTTCTTATAGCTAGAAGTATAAGAAGCTCTATAAGTAGGGCTTTATACCTCTCCCTCTTCCTTATCTATATCCCTTAACTATATTAGCACTAGACCTTATATAAAAATATACTAAGCCTAAGCGAGGTATACCCTTTAGTATAAATAATATAAAAGGGATTACTAGAGAGTTTAGCCTTAATATAATTAATAAAACCCGCTCCTTTATTAACTACTCCGCTATATATAGAGAGTATATTATTAATATAGCCCTTAAGAGGGCTTATTTTAATACCCCTATAGTAGACTCTATAAGGTATAATAGTATTAGAGCTAAGTAAGTAAACTTAGTAGTAGAAGTTTAGTAGGTTGTTATATACCTTATAGAGTAGCCCTTCTTTAAGTAGGTCCTCTATATTGCTAAGGTAGAGGCGGCCTAGGCAACCTAGCCCTATTAGGGGTTAGTAAGTATAGCTTACGCCGACTACTTTAATATAGGGAGAGCGTTACTAATAATAGCATAGCTACTAGCGGACGAAGCGGTAATAGAGGCAGTATTAGTAGTAGCGCGGGTAGTGCACGAGAGGAAAAGTCGATAGTTTTATAATCTATTAAATAATTAAAAACTATATTATTATTAATATGAAGTTAAAGATCGTGAGGCTATAGGTATATAGAAGTATGGCTATAGTTAGGAAAGGTAGTTAGTAATTACAATCACGTGACTAAAGGCTATGTATTACTAGGAGGCGCGGAGTTAGAAGGTCTATTGCACTTAAGTAGGTAAAATCACTATGCAGTGGCTAGAGGCCCCTAATAATATATAGCCTTTAGTTATGTAACTATGATTCCTAACTACGTCTCCTAACTATAGCCGCACTTATATATACCTATTAATAGCCTCACGATCTTTAATTTTATATTAATAATAATATAGTTTTTAATTATTTAATAAACTATGAAACTATTGACCTATTCTCTCGCACACTACGTACGCTACTAATACCGCCTCGATTACCGCTTTATCCGCTAGTCGTTACTATCTTTACTATGCTATCGTTAGTAACGCTCTCTCTATATTAAAGCAGTTAGCGCAAGCTATACTTACTAACCCCTAATACGCCTAGGCTACCTCTACCTTAAAAGTATAGAGGACCTACTCAAAGAATAGCTACTCTATAGGGTATATAATAGCCCGCCTAGCTTCTAGTACTAAGTCTACTTACTTAGCTATAATATTATTACGGGTTGTAAGGTCCCTTATAGGGGTATTAATAAGAGCCCTCTTAAGGGCTATATTAATAGTATACTCTCTATATATAATAGAGTAGTTAATAAAAGAGCGGGTTTTATTAATAATATTAATACTAAACTCTATGGTATTCTCTTCTATATTTTTTATATTAAAAGATATATCTCGCGCGGGCTTAGTATCTTTATATATAAGATCTAGTACTAATATCTTTAAGATATTAAGTTGGGAATTACGCCGCAGCCCCTTTACAAAAAGACTATAATAAATTTACCTAGTTCGCAGGTATAATTTAGGAAATACTATATAGGTATTTTGACCTATACCCTCTACTAGTTAAGGAAAACAATATAGGAACCCTATACGTTTAAACCCTCGTATAAAGTCGGACGCGCCGCACTAGTGCTAATTATATTAGAGCTAAACGGGCTACTAAATATCTTTAAGATATAAATAGAAGAGGGAGAGGTATAAAGCCCTACTTATAGTAATAGAGCTTCTTATACTTCTAGCTATAAGAACCTCTTAAGAAAGCCCTCTTTAGTTAAGGAGTTATCTCTTATATAGTAGTATTTATAATACCTTACTAGAAGGTTAATATTTTAAGTTAAGGAGTTATCTTAAATAGTAGCTTTTATAGTACCTTATTAAAAGGTTAACCTTTTATATTAAGGAGTAATCTTATATAATAGGTTTTCTAGGCTATAAAAGCCTTAGTAGCCCGTTTAGCTCTAATATAATTAGCCCTAGTATAGCGCGTATCTAACTTTGTATAAGGGTTTATTTTAAAGTAGGAATATATAGGGTTTTTATATTATTTTCCTTAACTAATAGAGGGTATAGGTTAAAATTCCTATATAGTATTTTCTGAATTATAGCTATAAACTAGGTAAATTTATTATAGTCTTATTATAAAGGGGCTATAGCGTAACTCCGAACTTATTATTTTCTAAAGTATAATAT